>PVIA01006614.1:0-94562 GCA_004024845.1 Tonatia bakeri | reverse complement strand
GCTGACAGTGACCAGAGGAGAGAGAAGAGGGAGTTTCAGGGGAAAAGGGGAAGGGTTTACAGGAACAAAGTTAAAAGACACATGGACAAAAACTAGGGGGAGGGTGGTAATGGGAGGGAAGTTGGGAGGAAGGGGTGGGCGGGCTGGATTGGGAGCAAAGGGGAGAAAACTGTACTTGAACAATGATTAAAATAAAATTAAAAAAAGAAATGTTAAACGTGAATGAATACACAAAGACGAAGAGAACCCAAGAGATAGGGAAGACACACAAGAGAAGCTGAGAAATCCGCATGGAAGGTGGAGAACGGATGAAGGAGAAGAGGGGAGATTAGTAGAGAAAAAGAATCAGTGCCAGCAGCCCACAGCTAAGCCGTGTCCAACGGTGACACGTTCTGGGTGCCCCGCCTGGGACAGCGGCCGAGGCAAGAGTCTGGGGCTGACTCCTCTGCTTCTCTTCGCCGCTGTGCTGGGGGCACAACGAAGTTTAAAGTATCACCGTTGGCAGTAGAAACGCAAAAAGACGGGGAACAACTCCACTGGAAGTTTTTAAGGATTATTGTATTTAAAGACACCAATATTATTAGATGGACTTAAAGAAGATCTAAATAAATGGAAGGGTTCACCATAAATCATGACTTGGAAGAGAGAATATTTGTAAAGAGACAACATGTAAAGCTGTAATTCTCCCCCAGTTAATTTAGGGATTCAATGAAAAATGCCCATCAACATCCGAACAGGTCATCTGGTGGAAGCTCACAAGCTGATTCTAAACCTTATGTGGAAATAGGAAGGGTCAGAAAATCGTAGTGAAGAGCATTTTGAAGAGAAACGAAGTCGGCAAAGTCTGTTCTAAAGCCACAGTGATGCTCTTACGAGATAAACCAGTAAAACCGTGGAAAGCAACAGACCCCAGAAGCAGACTCACACACAGAAGAACCTCTGCTGCGCGAGGAAGTGGCACTCCGGGATGGCGAGAGAAAGGCAGTCCAATGCAAGCGGTGTCCTCAGTGTCCTCGGACCGACTGGACGCCCTCGAGGGAGGAAACACGTGTTGACTCCAGCCTCACTCCGCATTTAAACGCATCAACTCCAGTCCATTGTGGTCAAAGGAAAACTACAGCGCTTGTAGAAGGTAACACAGGCACCAAGCCCATTAACTATATGGGGAACTGTTCATGTTAAAATTAAGTTTTGTTCACCAAAAGACGACAACGTGACAGAAGGATGTGATTAGACAAATAGAGACAAAATTCTGATGACTCACGGGTCTGTAATTCCTGCAGTCTCCTCTGATTCAGACTGATGGCTAACCCTCCACTTAAATCACCACTGGGATGTTCAGTAGGCTTTTAAACTTACCGTATCCAAAAACTGAGCTCCTTATCTTCACTGACCTGTTCTTTGTTTTCCTAAAGATTTATTTATTTATTTACTTATTTATTTTAGAGGGAGGGGGAGGAAAGGTGAAAGAGAGGGAGAGAAATGTCAATGCGTGGTTGCCTCTCACGTGGCCCCCACTGGGGACCTGGTCTGCCACACCAGGCAGGGCTCAAGATTTTATTTGTTTATTTTTAGAGAGGTGAGAAAGGGAGAGAAACATCTGATTCATGAGAGATACCTCAATCGGTTTCCTCTTGCAAGCCCTCAACAGACCCGGGGGGGGGGGGGGGGGGGTGGCTGTCCTGCAACCCAGGCATGTGCCCTGACTGGGAATCAAACCAGTGGCCTTTCAGTTTGCAGGCCGGCACTCAATCCATTCAGCCACACCAGACACTGACCTGTTCTTTCTAAAATCTTTGTCTGAGGAAGAGTCTGGGTGTTCAGTCCAAAAATCTTAGGATCACCCTTTATTCCTCTCTCCCACCCAACAAATAATCTATCAGAAAACCCCATTAGTTACTTCTTCAAGAATCCATCATCTGTGACTTCTGTGGTGGGCTGAAAACCCTCCCCTCCCCAAAAGATATTTACACCTTCATCCCTGGAATCTGTGACTATCGCCTCATAAGGCTAACAAAGTGGCCAGGGAGGGGTCCTGGCAGGTGTGGTCACCTGAAGGAGCTTCAGGTGGGAGATTATCTAGGTGAGCCGTAAATATGGTCACTGTATTCTTGTAAGAGGGAGGCAAAGGGAGATCTGACATGCACAGAGAGAAAGGGGTGTGAAGATGGGACAGAGAGGGATTGGAAGGGCTGGCCTTGAACACTGGAGTGATGTGGCCACACGTCAAGGAAAGCCAGCAGCTGCCAGAAGCTGCAAGGGACAAGGAATGCAGTCTGGAGGACACACACGACTTTGCTGGTGCCCAGATTTTGCCTCAGGGACACTGATTTTGGACGTCTGGCCTCCAGGACTGAGAGAGAGGAAATTTCTGTTATTTTAAGCACCAAGTTTGTAGGGGAGTTTAGCTACAGCAGCTCCTGGAAACCAGTTCGTGTTACTGTTTCCTCTGTGACAGCTGGCTTTGGAGACCTGTCACCTTTCACCTGGGTTGTTGCGGTGGCCACCTGTCTAATGTACCTCTCTGCGTCGGGCCTTGCCCCAGCCCCTGTGGTCAAGCTGCAACACGGCAGCCAGCGTGACCCTCTAAAAATATAAGGCAGGTCATGCCACTTTTTCTTTTAAAGATTTCATTTATTTATTTACTTTTAGAGAGAGGGGAAGGGAGGAAGAACGAGAGGGAGGGAAATGTCGATGTCAGACAGGAACAGCCATAGGTTGCCCCCCATAGGCATCCCGACCCTCAACCCAGGCACGTTGTGCCCTAACTGGGAATTGCACTGGCAACCTGTCCCTTTGCAGGATGACAACCAACCAGCGGAGTCGCACTGGTCGAGGCCACATCACTTCTTTTTCAAAACCCTTCAGTTGTTTCCCATCTCATAAAGAGTAAAACCCACCATTCTCATGGTGGACTACACAGCCCTACTTAATTAAACCTCCTCTTACTTTATCTCCTACCCTCCACTTTAGCAGCGGCAGCCTCCTTGGTGTTTTTTAAGCACACTAGTTATGCCCTGCCTCAGGACCTTTGCGCTTGCTCCTCCATCTGCTGGAACTGCTCTGCCTCCCCCCCACCTCACCCCGCTCCCACAGCCACGTGGCTTACTTCTTTACCTGATAGATGAGATTGTCTCTGGCTGCTTTTCAAAATACCAGCCCCCCAGCCTCACTCACTGTGTGTTCGAATCCTCTGTCCTTCTTACTTCGTTACATATTAATGTCTGACATACATTGTCTTGCTTGGCTGTTCAATTGTCAGTCCCCCCCCCACCCCAATTAGAACGTAAACTCAGTGCGGGCAGGAAGAGCTGTCTCTCTCACTATTGCGTCTCCAGGGCCTGGAAAGAGCTATGGCCCATGATGGGGGCTGAAGAATATTTGTTGAAGGAATCAATGATCCAAGAATCCCAAGTTAGTTTTGTATTTACATGCATTTTACTCCATTCAAAGGTCATGCATTGAGTTGTAATAAGCAATCACTGGACTCATACCTTGATTTCATTAGTACTCTCTGGAGACAGTTTGCTTGTATGCTTCCAATTTTTCCAAATGTCACGCAGGTGGGCCCCGGAACCAAATGTTGGCTTCAGTGTAATGCAGGTAATGGGACTCTCATGCATTCTGGAAAGGGAGGCCTTCTCTCCATTTCCAGGTTTCCTCACTCCCCTGCTCGGAGCTGGAAGGGGGCATGGAGGGGGAACTTGGTATTCCCTGAAAGGGCATTTCCAATCTGACAGCCTTGACCCCAGCTGTGGGTTTAATCAGCAACATTCCTCTCATTCGCCCCCTGGCTCTACAGCCTCCCTCTTATTCTCCCTCTCCCCAGTCACTTCCTGTCACAGCACCGGCTTCAAAATTAAACTCCGATTCTGAAACAAATGGAGCAAGGCAGGAAGGCGGAAATGAATCATGAGCATATGGGAACAGTTTTGTTTGGGAGCACGATCAGCATTCTTTGCAAACAAGCTGGGGCCGAGTGGGGGGTGTGCGTAGGGGTGTTTAAAATGCAAGTGATAAACAGATAACTGTCTGAGTTACAAAGAGGAGGCTCACGAATGATTGGTTTGGTCGTAAAAAGTGATATCTTGAATGAAGCTGTGGCTAGGGAGACAAGATATTTCTGTCTTTTTTTTTTTTTTTTAATCAAAAGATTCCTAAGGGGCGGCCTGTGGCAAGTTAAATTCTTGCCACACATTAGCAAAGAACCATGGGCAGTGGGTGGGGGCTTGTTTGTTGGTTCAAACCCAGGTCACTTGAATTCAAATTTATTGCTATAACCAATAGGAAGTTATTCTTAGAACCAGATATATTGCCTCCAGAGACTCATCCCTAAGGAAAAGAGAAAAGAGGGGTGTGTGTGTTTCTTCTGTTGACTGACTTATTGACTACATAGTTATTGAGTTTTGGCCAAATGCCAAGCACAGTGCTAAGTCCTGGGCATTCAATGGCAAGCAAAAATCATTACAGTTCCTGCCTCGTGGAGCTTACCGTTCAGCGGGAACGTAATGGTGAAATGATCATGCAAACAAGTGAAAAGTGGCCGCTGTGGTTTGTGCTGCCGGGAGCACGGCCATGTGTGGTTCTGTGAGATCCCGAAGGGGTGCCCCCCTAACCTGGTGAGTCAGGCAGGGCTTCCCCGAGGTGTCGGTGGACTTGCAGCCGGGAGGGGATTTGTTTAAGGAGGGGCAGGGGTGTGCACAGAGAGTTCAGGGCAGAGGCAGTGGTGTGTGGGGTGGCCCCAGCAGATGGGGTTGCAGTGCGCTCCAGGAACCAATAGAAAAGCATGGAAGGGCAATGCCCCAGAGGTCGGTGGTGAGAGATCAGGAGACAGGAAAGAGGTGGGAAGGGGCAGAGCCCTCAGTGCTCATTTGGTTACATGAAGGGCCTTCTGCTCAAGGAGAAGCCACTGAAAGGGGCTGGGACAGTTCATCAAGAGCACCCCTGCCCCCACATTCCACTCCTGTACCCCTCCACTCCATTCTGGGTCACAGGAAGCATGCTGGAGGGAGGTAGGAGTGGTAAGGCTTGGTTTGGCAGAATCAGTCTCTCATCTGATAGCAATGAGTATTTGCTGTGTGGCAAGCATGTTCCAGGTCCTAGGGAATGAAAGATGAACCAGAAAGATACTCTTCTCCCCTCCGAAGGTTTGCAGTCTAGGGTGCAACATGCATTATAGTCACATGAATAAATACTAATTTCCAATTGACATAAAGCAACAGAAGGACAGTGTAGGATAGTCCTGGATCAAATAACAGGGCCCTCCCCTTGGGCGGGGGCATGGGGAGCGGGCACTTTGGCTGGGGATAGTGGGGGGGCACAGGGAGTGGGGCGTTGGGGGCAGAGCTGACTAGACATCATTGGTAGGGTCATGGACAGGTACTGGGAGCTTCCATTAGGTTCCTGTTTTCTACCCCCACCCTTTTTTCTTTAGGTGACCTTGACCCCAGCTTTTTCCCTCTGTGTGTAAATGGCAGTGAGTGGGTAGCGAGATGCCAGTCTTTTTCAGAGTGCCGTGGCTGTGAGACACACATGACCATCACTGAAGCTATGAACTCTCATGTCACTGGGAAGCTCTGATTTCGTTTTGTCTCTGTCTAATCCCCCAGGAGGGGAGCAGCATCGATGTTTCCAAATTAACACCCCTTTCCTTACTAAACAGATTACTTCCAACACGTTACAGTTCATCGCCCCAAAATGGTTTATTTGTTTGTTTGTTTTGCCAATCAGTTGAAGACAGAAAACCCATAAGCAGTTTCTCAATGTGTGATGCTGTTTGCTTCCCAGTGCTGCCACCAATTCAGGTTCCCATCATTCTTTGTGCTCTTAGCTCGATCTTTTTGCAGATGAACGTGTTTACAAGAAAACAAGCAACGATTCTTGTTTATGTATGTCGCCTAGAAACCAGCCCGAGACGCTTCCCAGAAATCTTGGGTGTGGTTGGTTGTTCCTGAAGATAAAGCCCAATATTGTTGTTCCTCTGAATTGATGCGGCCCTTTAACTGAAAACACGCCAACCCCACGGCCACCATGGACTGCACGCGTTACTCCACGAAGAAGGGCTGTAGTGTGGATCTGAATTCTGTCCGATCTCTTAACAGTGCCTCTCTGTCTGACATACATCATCATTCTGACTGCATTCCACTGCAGTCACGTAACGGTATATATCTTGAATAGGTTACTTAAGTTCTCCAGGTGTCCCTCTTTTTGTTCAGGAAAGTAGGAATAATTATATCTGCTCTGCCCTTCTGGTCCGGTTGTGAAATTAAAAAAGAAAATATTGGTGAAAACACACAGTATTTATGTGCAGGATGCCGTTATTGCTGTGCACGGTTGAGTCATGACCTGAGGAGCAGGGGTCAGCTGTGCATCGCTGACCCCTGCTCCTCAGCCCTTCCTGCAGCCTTGCCAGCCCTCTTCCAAAGAAGGAGGGCGTGTTTGCCTGTCTCTTGACTTCAGTTTGGATGTGTTATTTGCCTTGGCCTGTTGAATGCAGCCAAAGCGACAGTGTGCAGTTCTGAGCCGAGGTCAAAGAGGCCCGTGTGTTTCTGCTGCTCTCGTGTACTCTGAGGATTGCCATGAGAACACAATATGCCTCTGGCCCCGGGAAGAGGATGAGGGGTGTGGGGAGCAGAGCCATTGTCGCCTTGCTGCCCTAGCTGAGCCCAGCCTAGACCAGCTGTCTCCCAGGTACATGGGTAAGTTCCCGCCCAGGTGAGCAGAACACCCAGCCAACCACGTGAGCAAAATAAACATGATGGTGACACGGTGTGAGGTTTTGCTGGAGTTTGTGATGAGCATTAGCGTACTACTAGTTAACTGCTACACCATCCACCCATCCAGCCAAACGGCCATTGGTTCCTCGAGAATACGGTATCTTCCAAGGACAGAGGCGAGAGCTGTCCGTTTTGAACAGACTTTTTCAAAAGTAAATAGTTTGAGATTAGAAACTATGAAATTCTCTGTACAGCATTCCAGGTTATCTGACTAAAAGGCTCGATAGAAATCTAACAAATAATATTCTAGAGAAAATGTTTACTTGTAACCGATGGGTCAGTGAGGAGGCTGTTGGAATCGCATGCTGTCTTCCTTGTTGAATTTACAGCCTAGCCTGATCTATAAATGTATGCAAAAGGCAGAAATAGACGGTGAAATTTCTCTAAGAGCCTAGTGTCATGCAGCTCGGGCAGTCTTTCAAGACAATTCTAAACGGACAATTCAGTGAAACACCACATGTTAAATATGTACCACATGTAAGGCCCAAGATAAGGTCCTGAGGAATAGAAATGAAAATGGCATAATAGTTCCCTCTTAATATTCTAATAAAGGAAACGAAATGCACACTACTCATCATACTATATCCACCAACTTGTAACACATTTTTTCACCTTTTGACGTGTTGAAATCAAGATGGCGTGCCGTCGTTTAGCTGGTTGTGATTTTCTGTCTCTGCGGCGTACAGACTGATCAGGCGGGCTGTAACTGACAGCGTCTCGGAGCCCAGGAAGTGCACAGGTGTGTAAGAACAGCGCGCACCCCATGTCACAGGACCAGAAAACAAGGGGAGATTACTTCTCTGTGATGTTTAATATAGGAGAAGATCTCATGGAGGAAGAATGGTTTATATGAGCTTCCCAAACCATGAAGGCTTTCAACATGGAGGAGGGAGATGAAATGCAGACAAATAAAGGTCAATTGGTTCCTAAGCTTTCTACACCAAGGAGTACTTTTATGACCTACCCTCTCACCAACCCTGTGTTGCTTTCAAAATTTTTTATATCATTATAAATGAATTCGCATTTATCAAGACTTATTTTACTTCTCCGTTTGAATGCATGGTTTAAAAGCCATGCATTCCTGGCAATCAAAGCATATAATCAAAGGAGATCATCAGTATTCTCATAGTGAGTTAGCATTTTGGGCCAACAGCCAAGAATCTTGATGTTGTAGTTAGCCTGGGAAATTACTGTCCCAGGTAACTGCTTAATTTCTATTAATGATTTTTTGGAAATATTGGTAAGAATTAACCCTAGACGGGAACATCATTCTACCTGAAAATTCATAATACAGAGACGTGGGACCCACAGGTTGTGATTTTTAATGTGGTTCACCCAGCCCTTTGGGCAAAGGAGGAAAGGTGGGGGGAGATGAGACAGGAATCCCGGAGAGTCTCGAATGTCATACTTAGGAATTTAGACTCTCATTGTAACCAGCACTGAAGAAATCGTTGGGTTGAATATGGAAGGGCTAATAGTATGACATTAGTTACCAAAAAGGTGGGGGAGAAGAATATATATAAAATATATGTTCATAGGCAAAAAAAGTAAAACATAGATGACTCGATTTCCACCAAAAGAACAGATAGGCCACAGCTTGTGCGCTCACCGAGACGGCGGAGTAGCCGCCAACAAGCCCGGTTTGGAAGGAACACACACACTTCACCATCAGGTCTAACCTCCTTACGTAAGGATTCCACGCAGGGCGTTGTGTAATAGCAAGCGCTTGAATTCTGGAGTCAGACCACCTAGGTTCCTGTTCTGGCTCTGCTGCATTCCAGCTCTGTGGCCGTAGGCAAGTTCCCGAAGACTTGACCTTCAACAGTCCTATTGACAAATAGGGAAAACATTGTCAGCACTAGAAGACATTTGAAAGGCTGCCATCATTGTAAGTTGTCTTGCTCCGAGTTAGCAGGGCTGGATTGGCCTCTTTTAGATTTGCTTGGAGACCCAAACGTAAAGAGACTTTAGGGTCATATACAACCATAAGTTCAGTCCTCTCTCTTCTCATCCTCACGTAAGATGCCAAACTGGCTGGTGATCAAGACCCTAAGGAGAAAACATGTGCTCCAGACACAGCCTCGTCTTGGCAATGGTCTGCATCTGACTTGTCAGGAAATAGGAGGTGACAGGTGAATCTGGTGTGGAGATCCCAGGAGGGCGGTTTCCTGGAGGACTCGAAGTGGAAGCTTGTGCTTTGCAAATAGTAACTGAGCGCAGGGGCCGCAGGAAGCGTCTCACAGTAGAAAGTCCCAGGATTCCTGGGCAAGGCTGAAAGTGGGAAGCGGAGGCCGAGACCGTGGCTGCCATCGCCACCACCATTTGGTCCACAGGCCTCTTCGGTGATGCCCTTGACTCAGCCGTATCTGAAACAGGCCCTGCGGAAAATATTCTTCCCTGTGAATGTGCTGAAATATACGGTGAATAATAACAATGAAACCTTATCTTTGCCATGTATTTTTGAAGTGTTCAAAGAGATTTCAGGTTTATAAATACATGCTTTTCACAGTGGCCTTCTGAAAAAAGGTAGGGTATTATGATCCCCCTTTTCTGAATGAGAAATCTGAAATGGCCAGTGGTACAGGGCCCTCTCATGAAAGTTACAGTCAGGAAGTGGAAAGGACTCCTATCTTTTGACCTGAATTTGAGTCTACTTTGCCCTTGTCCCTGTGGGAAGATCTGTAATTCTTTTCCCAGTAGACGGCGATAGTCACGATCCATCCCCTCTTGGAGAATTTTTCCCCTGAGTTATATTGTCTCACTCAACATTTTATATCAGGCCTGGATATTTCTGGGGTCACGAGAGACTGCCACTTGCCAGGCCTGCATAGTCGTGGGTGGTTGTTCTGGAAAATCAGCAGCATATTTCTTTCTTCATCCGGGTTGATGCAAGCCTTCCAGAAGATGGCAACTTGAACTTGTGGAGATGAGAGGGGAATGAGTGAACACTTGGTCGGGGCCAGCTCTGAGGTCTTTCTACCCCTTGGTCTGCTCACCTCCTAATCCATGCTGACGAGGACATCAGCTGTGGCCATCAATTCCCTTCCTTTTTCTTCCCCGGGGCTACCAAATACTGTAAAATCCCGTGTCCTTCCTGAGAAACAAAACCCTCTCTCTGGTTCAGAGCTCTTCACCTCCCTTCCATGCTACTCAACAATTCTCGGTTCCTTTGAGGCCCAGAACACCCGCCTCCTCTTCTCCTTCCCATTTCACACAGGAAGTCACCTCTCAGAAACCCTTGGATAAAGAAAAACAATTTAGTGACATCATGTGTAGGACACCTCATGAAAGCTACAGTAGCTTTTTGCAAAAACCTCAGTATGTTTGTCTCTTTATTAGTAACTTTATTTGCATGTTAACATTTTAGTAGTAATTCAGATCTGTGATTAGTTGAATCACCTCCCTCATGATTCAGAAGGATGGTCCTGGCTACCTCTACAGGGTAACAAACCATCTCAACATTCAGTGGCTTCAAAAACAGCAGTTCATTGGCTTATGATTTGGCAGTTCGGGCAGAGATCAGATAAAGTCATTTGGACGGCCCTGCCCCTCTCCTGGAGGCTCTCCTGCAGCTGCCGGGGTCTGGGAGCTTGCCCGGGGTGGGCACCTTCAGGCGGTCTCCGTGCTGGGTTAAGTATTGCCTCCCACAAACTCACACTTACCCAGGACCTCAGAATGTGGCGTCGGTTGGAAAAGGGTCTTTGCAGATGTCAGTAGTTAAGATGAGGCCGTGGTGGAGGGGACTGGGCCCTCATCCAACATAAGTGGTGTCCTCAGAGGGGGACACATAGATACACACAGGGAGAAGGCCATGTGACAGCAGAGACAGAGACAGGAGTGACGCGGCTGTCAGCCGAGGTTTGCCAGCCGCCAAGAGAAGCTGGAAGAGAAGCTGATAGACTCTGCCAGGGAACCTCCCTCGCCTGCAGAACTGCAGCCTGATCAGCCCCCCACCCCCACACATGCCTCCCCCTCTCTCTCTCTTCAGGCGGTCTCTCCACTTTCTCTGGAGGCCCAAGGTTTCAAGACAGTAAAAGTGGAAGCTACCAGACCTCTCGTGGATTAGGCCCAGAGCTGCCACTAGTTGACTTCTGCTGTTTCCTGCAGATGGAGGCCAATTTGAGAGCCAGCTCGGATGCAGGAGGAGGAAATAGACTCCACCTGTTGCTGGCGGAGGGCCGAGCACACCCAGAGCTGGCAGCGATGGCTGACGCCCATCTTTGAAGGCAGGTTACAGCAAGGCCTGTGGCCGCCCGGGTTCCAGTGCACATGTGATTGTGTTACAGACTTTGTGGCACTGGTCACCACATAGGCTTAGCAAGACTTCTTTCCCTGACCACCTCTGGATGTTCAAGTCACATCTGTGAATGTCAGCCTCTCCCAGCTGGGCGAACGGAGGTCCCAGGGCTGCCCATGCCAAGGTCCCCGGATCTGGGACTTGGTGTGGGAGTGGGCACAGGTGCTACAGAAAGGGAATTGTGGCATTCCTTGTGTCCACGGTGACTGTTTCTACTAGGTCAGTTATGACCATTATGCAGAGCGCTCTCCAAACTGGGGGTGGTAGGACGATGGTGTCTTTCTGTGAAACACTGTCACTGTCAGGACACGATCAAGGCCATGCCCAGGATCGGGTGAAATGGGGGAAGAAGTGGCTCTATAACAAAAATCAACAGCTGAAACTTGGGAGCTTTAGGGGCCACAGGTATTGAATTGAGTTGGTTTGATTCTAATCCCCATTCTTCCCCTATAACCTACGCAGGCTTTTCTGAAGCACTGAAATGTTTTTGGAAAAACTCGAGAGAGGAGTAAAACAGGGAGATTTAACACAGTGTTATTTAGAAATGGAGTGAAAAAAAAAAGAAATGGAATGATATTGTAGAGTAATGCAATAGATGTCTCTCAGGCAACTAACATTTTTTCCTTAAAAATGTATTAGTAAACTGGACACGTACGAAACATACACTCATTCTCCACGTAAAGAATGAAGTGTAACGACAGAAACTCCTGGGAACCCACCGCCTCGCTGAAGAACGGGAGCACGGGCAGGGTCTTCGCATCAGCCCGTTCTCCCTCCTCCAACCAGACCTCTGTCGGATCTGCTTGAACCACAGCTCTGGACGTTGTGTTTATCTTTCCCTTGCTGGTCGGGCCATTAGAACTTCAGCTCTGAATCAGAAGGGGCAATCTAGCTTGGCTTCTGGTGAACTCAAAAGCGAGCTTCTGATGAATTGCTAGCATGTTCACTCACCTGCCATTTGTATATTCTGTGAAAGAATGGCAGTGACACGTGATTTCATTACGAGTGACGTGTGCGATGAGCAGCTGCCAGAAGCCTCTGTGATTTCATGGGTGCCCCCAGGTTTGTGCGAAGATGCCTCCTGGCTGACCACAGGTGCTGGTTTCCTTCTTCTGGTCTTACAGAGGCATTGTGAGCCCAGGGGTCGCTCGGAGACCTTTCTTCTCATTCTTCCCCCTCTCTTAAGTGGCTTCTCGTTATCCTCATCTTCGTGGGTGTCTGGGTCATCTGCACGGAGCCCCCATTCTGTGGCTTCTGGGAGACTGGAGACCCTCAGGGTTTCAGGACAGAAAGCGCGGCAATTATGGAGCAAGACTAGCAGAAGTGTTAAATTAATTCACACAATCCATTTCCCAAGAAAATAGCAGAAGTGTGGAAAGGCTCTTTCGGGGAAATGCAAAATCTCGCAGGTAAACAGTCCGCTTGGGACATATTTGCTGTTGAATTACTCAGGGGACTAAAATCATGCAAATTCTGTTATGATCACTTTTGTTGCAGACAAATACGTTTTCTTTTTCCACTTGGAGAGTTTCTAATTTCATTTCCCTTTTATCAAAGCCAGAGTGAACGCACGTTCTCTTTCCCTCTTTGCGTGTGGGTTTGTTGTTGTGCAGAAGATTTAGGAATAAAATGCGCCATTACCTCCAGCGCCATTTCCCAGAGTCAGCCACTCTGAACAGACCTCATCCTTCGCTCTCCCGGGAGCTACGCGAACATCTTTAAGTAAGATGCTGCCTCTCGACTTAGCGAACCCATTGTTCACTCACTCTTCTCTCTTGAATTTTATTATTTGATGGCCATGACTGTGCACTCTCTGACCTCGTAGCCTACTGCCCTGCCCTGCTGAGGGACAGACCTGCTGTTCCAACACACCAGGCTCACCCCTGCCTCAGCGTCCTTGACCTTGCTGTTCCCACTGCCTGATGTGCATTCCTCCAGATATGCACACATCACACGCCCTCTGGGCTTCACTGAATAGGCACCTCAGTGAGCCAGAGCTGCTGGGAGGGCCACCCAGGCAGTCCAGCTCCACAGCCCCTCTCTTAATATACGTACAACCTCCTTCGAGGTTGACAGCATAACTCTTTGTTGTGTAATCATCCTGGAATCTTCCACGAGTGGATTCTTAAGGTCAAAAAACCAGTTATCTGTTGCTATACCACATATTAGGTTTATTGTTCCCTTTTGGCAAGTTCAAAGTCATGGCTTCTCTGCCAATCGGAGGAGACTGTTCCTAACCAACTCTTTCCTTTACGCCCAACCTGGTCCTGGAGCCGGGGAGGCTGTGGTCAGTCAGAGCTGGCCTTCCCTCCACTGCAGTTCCCGGTGGTTGTCGGTTCCCCTTTTGTCGGCTGCCAGGGAGCTACCCCTGCACCGCGTTGCCTGCGATCCCCGGGGTGGTGGGCGGGGCCGAACGGGGCAGAGCGAGGGCGGGAGGGCGAGTGCCCGTGCCCCGAGTTCCAGCCTGGATCAGAAGCCCCGACCGGATATTTTTTGAACTTTTCTTCTAAAACCAGAATCCGGAAAAAATAAAGGGAAAGAAATAGTATTTATCAATTAGCTTACTAGGTGCCAGACACTGTACTAAGTATTTCTCACATGTCAGCTGAATGAATTCTCTTTGTGCCCGTCCTGTGTGGGTACACTGATACCTACTTTGCAGATGAGGGAACTGAAGGTTGCCTGGAAGGTTAAGAAATTTGCCCGGGATCACAGCCTGAGAGGCCTAAGGACCGATGATGGAATGCGGGGGATCTCAGGTGCTTAAAATCTTTCCTTCACACCACCCGTGTCACGGATAGGGCCCTCCACTGCTCTCTCACCAGGGGGCTTCGGGACGGAAGACACAGGATAAATACAGTTTGGTGACATTCAGGCACATGGGCTCCTGGAGGAGAGGCCTTGGGTTTTGCTCGGAGCCTCTGGGTCCACCCGGCGGCTGGTCTGGAAGCGGCAGTCCTTGAGCCCGTTAGTGTTTTGATCCCAGACCAAAACTGCCTGTCCTTGCATTTTCGATCTTGAAGGGCTGGATATCTAGCTTTTATTTTTGAGGAGGAGAAAAAAGTGAAAGATAATAAATAATACTTTACAAACGATAAAAATTGGCAAGGTACACCCATGTACTTCCAAACTCTGATGTTTTGGGAAATAACTTCATAAAATGATTGATGTCTAGGTCTCTGCAAGAAGCCTGAGGCTAACTACGGATACACATACGGGTTAGGGTTCGAGTCCTATTCAAATTTACATCAAATTGAGTAAAAAAGACATGGGGGCCCCTAAAAGGAAGGCCAGGCTCTGTCATTTTGAATGACACTCTGAAAGTTCCCAAAGGTAGCTTTGATGAAGTGTGGCCGATGGGGAGCTATTTCCCAAGCTGCCTGCCTCTGGTGCCGCGGACCAGTCAGGATGGGAGAGGTCAAGTCTGAGCCGGAACTGGACCCACAGGAACAGAACCTGGTGTGTTCCAGAAAACCCTTCAGGCGTCCACTGGATTGTATTTTACAGCAATCGCACTACAGTACCTTCCAATCCGCGTGTCCCGAGGAAAATGAATTGCCACTGTGCTGTCTTCAGAAATTCAAATTAAGTCCTTTTTCAAAGGGAAAAGCAGTTGCACAAAACGCTGAGGCTGACTACTTCCTGATAAGCTCTGTTTCCAAGCAGACAAGTGTATTAGGGTTACTGCAGGGAGACTGGCAGCTTCCCCTTGTTCTTGTCCAAATGAGCTCCTAATATCAAATGGTCCTGATGTAGACTCTGGCAGTCCCCAGCGCATCAAGGGATTGAGTTTCCCAACTTGCGTTGCAGTCCAGTCGTTTGGAAAGAAGAATGCATCTTGGCAGTAGGGCGATGTGAGAAACGGTGGTTCGAGTCCCAGGCCGGGACACAAAACTGTGTTTCACTCCCAGTGTTCTCAAAAGAATGGTCCGCACCCACGTTGTTCAGATGGAAAGCCAGAAGCAATTAGTGGGTCAGAGAAGCAACTTAGTGAGTGGTGGCTGCCATTGAAAAAAATAATGAAATGGAACTGGATGGAAGAGGAAAATACCAGAACACGGAGCGCGAGAGGAGGGAGGTGCAGTGTCATGGAAATTCTCTGTTTCAGATATGCGTGTACTTGCGCATTGGGTAACCATGCAAATGTATTCCTTTCTTTAAAATTATATGTATTGGGGCGACCTTCGTTAAAGGGATTATATAGGTTTCAAGTGTACAATTCTGTGATGCTCATCTGTAGATTGCATTATGTGTCTGCCACTCAAAGTCAAATCTCCTCCTGTCACCATGTCTTTGAGCCCCTTTACCCTTTTAATACTTTCCTAAATTTCTCCAGACTGTTACTTATAAAAATATATTTGAAAATCAATACATGAAACAAAAACAAACAAAAGCCAAAAAGAAGGTATGCTTTTCTTACTTGGAACCACACGCCCCTTTCTCTGGCCCAGGGTACGTGTCTGGGAACTTCTTCCCCTCCCCCCAAGTGCTGGGCCAGAGACACAGTGGCCGTGTTTCATAGGCAAATGCTGCAAGTCTAAGGTCCGGCGGCAGCGGTCCCGGCAGAATAGCCTCCCTCGCCCCACTCACCTGCCCTTCCCACCGTGTGCAGGTCCCATCTGCACTTCCCACGCCCTTCTGAAAACACGCAGTCCTGGATCGCAAGAAGTCAACACAGTTAATGATTTTGGCAGCTTCTGTAGGCCCATTTAAAAAATTTTTTTAACATTTTATTTGTTTATTTTTAGAGAGAGGGGAAGGGTGGGAGCAGGAGGAGAGAAACATCGATGTGAGAGACAGACGTCTATCAGTTGCCTCCCATACACACCATGACCAGGGCCTGAACCCGCAGCCCAGGCCTGTGCCCTGACCGGAAATGGAACTGCTGACTTTCGACTTGTAGGGCAACACCCAACCCACTGAGCCGCACCCGTCAGGGATATAGGCCCCATTTTAATGTTCGAATACTCTTGATGCAAAGAACATCCTTTGGTTGAATAAATACCGCAGATTATTACTTTAAGAGCTCAGGTATCCAATTAAGAGCAATCCACTCATTTTGACATCAGTGTTCTCAAACTTCAGCATGCATCAAATCACCTGGAGAAACTGCTGCACACAGTTTCGACTGGGCTCCAGTCCCGGAGTTTCTGGCTCACTCAGTTTGGGGTGGGGTCTGATACTCTGCATTTCTCTCCCGGCTCCAGGTGGCCCTGCTCTGCTGGTGTGGTGAGGAGGAAGAACTCGCTTTGAAAATCACTATTTCAGATCTTGCTGCCCATCAGCCACTTCAGCTGTGGTTTAGATGGCTTTTTTTAATGATCTCTTCTATTTCATTCATCCTCATGAAATTTAAATGCTGATCTCAGGCTTAGGAGCCAATATCAGCTGCCCATGTTCTGTCCCATGAAAAGACGTCATACCGTGCATAGGGAATCCTTTGTCACTTGTCTCCTCCCCCTTGGATGTTGAGAGAAGAGCTCAGAGGCTTTTAATGTCTCGTTGTTGACGTAGAGGGTTACTAAGGAAACCGTTCAAGATTGCTACTGCATCTTTTTTTCAGTGTCAAAATTACTACTGTATTTGTTTTCTGATCTGCAGTAGAAAATTTGGGCATATGAGAAATTTGGACATATGCCAGAGGTAATTTTTAAATTATATAAAAGTCACACACACACATGAAAATGGAGAAGAACAACCCTGCTCGGGGCTGGGACAGGACTCGAGGATATTACACTGTGACTCACACCTGGAGTGGAGGTGAGGAAGGGTGGGGGGAGGGGCCCAGATTTCCAAAGCGGAGCACAACAGCTCAAAAGTGGAAATGGCCCAAACTTCCACCAACAGATGAATGGATGGATGATGTGCTGTGCACCCAAAACAGAATATGACTCAGCCCAAAAAAAAAGAATAAAAATAGTGATATGTGCTATCACATGGATGAACTTCAAAAACAGGATGCTAAGTAAAAGAAGCCAGACACAAGAGATCACTATTTTATGATGTCATTTACACAAAATATCCAGAGGAGAGAAATCTGTGGGGACGGAACAGAGGTTGGTGGTTGCCGGACTGGAGGGGGAGGGGCCGCCTGCTGGGTACGGGATTTTCCTGTGGAGGGTCTTGGAAGGGCCTTTTACGACAAAGGTCTTGGAAGTAGGTAGCAGTGGTGGCTGTATAGCATGGGGAATGTGCTAAGCCTCACTGAATTGCTTACTTGAAAATGATGCATTTTATGTTATATGACGTTCACCTCAATAACTCGATAGCTAAAAAAAAATGGGAAGAGAGAATTTTCCAACCTCACTTCTCCGGGTTTTTTCATGCTTCCTCCCTGCCTTTCCCTTTACTTGTACCCTGCAGAAAGTTTGCATTTAGTTTGGATGCTAAGCAAGGAGAGGGCCCGGACCCACCTCCCCCTGCAGGGTGACCATGGCCATCTCCGTGAAACAGCCCCGACGGCCATGGGAGTGACGAAGGCGCCCCGGGAGTCAGTGGCAGAACTGGGAGTGGATCCCAAGGAGCACTACCTTGTAGTCACTTCTGTATTCCACTGCTATCTCTGCACGTCCCTGGAACTCCTGACATAATTGAAGATGACTCGCCAATGATGTCACCCCCTCCACAGGGAGAAAGAGCACAGTGGAGCCTGGAAGGTAGGTGAGACAGAGCCGTCCTGGAGGCTGTGGCATTCAGATTCAGTGTTGCCCTTGGCAACATAGTGAAGCAGCATGAATTGCGTCTGGGCTGCTCTTGACTCCTTCCTATATCCTGTGACCTCCCTGGGGCTCTTCCCTTTGCCTGTAGGCCCCTTAAGAGAGCTTCTAGTCCTTCAGCCCCCACCCCGTTTTCTTCTCCATCCACAACTGTATTTAGAAAAGGGGTCAATGCCCTTTCTTCCCTGAGAGTGAATTTTACATGAGTATCTCTGGCTGATATTGTTGGAGGTATCTCCTCTCTAATACTGGACATTTTGGCATGGTTGCCGGGTGCTCTCAGGTTCTGCATGGACTGTAGATCACAGCCAAGTTCATTTGACATCTAGGCCACACAGAAGTGGTGAGATACTACAGTCAGGGCAGCCTCCCAAATAAACCAAGTTTCTGCAGAAGGAATTGTAGAAAATTAGAAGTACGTAACAGGGATTAGGATTCTAGCTTTAGCTTTGCCCACAGGACAATTGCTGGGTTTCTGTATCTGAGAAGATCAGAAAGAACCTTGACTCAGTGGTCCAATTTGAGCTAGATCCTTTTAGCTAAAAATAGTTCCCCCCCAGGGAGTTTCTGAGTCATTTCTATGTTCTCCTCCTCACACCGCATGGCAGCCACCTATCCTAGCATGCTCCCACATTATCTCTGCTTATTGAGGTCACAAAGGTAGGGCGCCAGGTAACGGGCACTAAAGATAATCAGAAAAACAACATCTCTGTATTTACAAATAACCCAGTGTTAGCCCCTCACTTTGTTGGCCCAACCTTTTTTTTTTTTTTGCAACTTCAAGAGCAGTAATTATTATGTATATTCAAGGGGACATACCGATTTCTGAGTTGTTTGGTTTTACCCTCCACCTCTTTCCAGGAACACAGGTGTGGTCAGTGTCAGATGAGGCAGGGCATGCGTGCTGTGGGCTGCCGAGCGCCAGGATGTCCTTGGGGCTTTGCCAGCTGCTGGGTGCCTCTGGGGCACTTCGGCTGGCTCGGTGCACCGGCCCTTCCTGTTTCTTCTGTCCTCACCATGCTCTGAAACACCAGAAATTTGAGAAAAAAATATTTAGGCCTATGTGTCACTCCCAATTTTCATGTGTTTTAAATGCAGACTAATAAAACCTGTAGGAAATATTGGCAAAGCTGTTGTACAGAGAGGCCTCTTTGGGATTCTTATTCTTTCAGCAGATCTTCTTACACTTCTCTGTATCTTTCCTAGCATTTTGGTCTGCTCGGTTTTCAGGGGCTATTTGGCACTAATTTTTATAAATCCTCTTTAGGGGTGGGGACTACGTGTTTTCCCCTTCTTATTTTCGGTATTTGTTTTTCCATCTGGAGTTCAGTCTTTTGTGGGAAGGTCCTTGGTCTTTGTTTGGGAAAATTACTTTTAGGGCGGGTGCCAAAACTCTGGGTGACTTTGAAGCCCAGACAGCACCAACTAGGTCAGAGGCTTTCGGCTGCTCTTTGCGCAGTGTCCGCCTCATCCAGGTGTCTCAGCAGGCCCAGGGCGTCCCGGGAATTGGGTTGTTCCAGCGGGTAAATCAGCCCCACTGTCGGTCACAGATCAGACCAGCATGCTGTTGATTGCACCGCATGAGCGTGTGTGAACACGCTTTTAAGCCTTCAAAAAGTAGCGTGGGCTAAAGAGGTGAGGTCCTTATTTTAAGATCTTTTATTTTTATTTTTTTAATCGCACCTGGCATACAATATGACATTAGTTTCAGGTCTACAGCACAGCGATTAGACATTTCTATGACGTATGAAGCGGTCACCCTGATTAAGCCTGGTAACCCCCAACATCGTGCGTGGTTTTTACAATATTTTTTACTTTATCTTCTGTGCTGCACTTTGCATCCCCCTGGCTGTGTTTATAGCTGAAAATTTGTACTTCTTAATCCCTTCACCTCTGACACCCATTCCCTCAGCCTGGGTCCCATCAGGCCACCATCAGTTTGTTCCCCGTACCCATGGCTTTGTGTCCTTTGTTCCCCGTACCCATGGCATTGTGTCCATTTTGTTTGTTCCCGGATTTTATTTTTTTAGACTCCACATGTAAGTGAAATCACATGGCACTTGTCTTTCTCTGTCTGACTCATTTCACCAAGCATAACCCCCTCTAGGCCCATCCATGTTGTCGTGAACGGTAAGATTTCACTGTTTACTGTTGCATCATGTCCCGTTGTGTGTCTGTACCCCGTCGTTTTCATTCGGTCGTCTACTGATGGATGCTTAGTTTGCCTCCTTATCTTAGCTATGGTAAATAGTGCTATGTGTATATTTTCAAATGAGTATTTTGGATTTCTTTGGATAAATACCCAGGAGTGAAATTGCTGGTCAGGTGGTAGTTCTGTGTTTAATGTTTCAAGAAACTTTATGCTGTTTTCCATAAAGAGTGAGGGGAGATTGATTCAACCGGGAGACAGAAGATGCCTTGTCTTTCATGACCCAGCGTGGAGGTCACAGACCACCAGTCCTGCCACGTCCTCTGGGTCCCTCTGGCCAGCCCTGTTCACATGTGTACATGGGAGTGGGGTACGCAAGAATCATGGGGGCCACATTGGGGACTGGCCATCTCACCTCACTGTGCCTGGTCACACTGCCTCGGGCCAGGTAGACTCGGGGGAGCTGGCAAGGCCTGTTTTCTGTGGCCTCTCTGTGACCGAGAGACTGGCCTGCTTTCCAGGGCCTCCCCGAGGGATGTCCCCTTGGCTGGCTGCTCGTTTGTTTCCAAGCCTTTGAAGAGTCCTCCCATGCAGCCCTAACCCTCCCAGGACCCAGAGCATGGTGGAGTTGGCAAGGCCAGCAACGGTCTGGTCCCGTTCCCTGCTTTTATAACAAGGAACTCTCGTGCTTCACAGGACTGAGCTAAGAGAGTCCTTAGGCAAGCTGCCTGTGATAACCCGTGCTTGCAGAGGGAGGGCTCTGGAAATTTCCTGTAGTGGCTTGGTGACTGAGATCTAGAAGGCTGAGCATTTCAGAGTCACCCCTTCCCTCCTTATTTTAGGCTCTGCAATCCACAACATTGTAAGCCCTTTCATTGCCCGTTGTACCTTGTGCTCGTCTGAATGAATGAATGAATGAATGAATCTGTTTTGAAGGGGGAGGGGGAGAATTGCTCCTGGCCGTAGTAGCCAGGAGGGTAGAGACAGTGAAAGACTAGAGGGAGCCGGGGGCACTTGCCTCCTCTGTTCAGCCACCCTATGTGCCTCCCTCCGTTTGGGTGGAAAGCTGCATCATGCCAGGCTGGGGGCAGGTGGGTGGGCCAAACCTCCCCTACTCACACCCACCCCTCCTCAGGCCCTCACTGTCACCTTTCCAAACCAACCATCTTCTCTCAGAAGGGGCCACGGAATTCCCTGCCTCTTAACTCCTGTGGCTGTACCCGGCCACGTGACTTCCAGCACAGTCAACCGAATGGAAACAGCTGTCATTCCTCTAGGCTCGAAGCCATCATGCATGGAGAACTGAAAGATTAACAATTAATTTCTTGAGAGCAAAGAATCAGAACTAAGAAGGCCTCTGAGGCTTTCTTTTTCAGAATGGTGTTTATTTTTGGACTGGCTCCTCTTTCCCTCAGGCCACGTTGAGTAATTGTATGTGTTACCACTGTACCAAACGCAGACTCCCCGCCCCTCCACCTGACAACCTGCAGGCTCCTCGCTGCTGCGCTACCTCTCTGATGAACAACGCTCGCCTGTTCCGTGCGGGCCAATCCCGGAGAAGCTGGCGGCAGCACCGTTCTGGGGAAGGGCCATACCATCGCTCCCGTGGATGACGTCTACGTGGCATGCTTTAACCTGGTCTTGCCTTCGGTATCTAAGCAACCCAGGTATTTCCCCCACGTTTTGCTGGCATCTTCCCATCCACCTGGACATGGGCCAGAGGGAACCCCTCTCCTAAAGGCCTGTGAAAATCAGACTTGCAGTAACGCTGCGGCCTTGCATCATTTTTAGCTGTTTGGCAAAGTGGCTTGAAATATTTGGGCACTTGAAGATTTCAAACTGTCGGCAATCACAGGATCTACTGTTTCCAGGAACACTGTCAGGCTTCAGGTCTTGTTGCTCTGCTTAAATTATCCCAGATCCCAGCATATTTCTCAGAGCGTTTCCTAAAGATGGGTCCGGGCCTGGATGGGGGTGTGTGTGTGGGGTGTCAGTGTGTATGGGGTGTGCGGTGTGTGAGAGAGAGACAGACAGACCGAGAGTGGGGGCTGACTGCAGCCCTGGAGGAATCTCAGAAGCGTTCGGCACCACGTCAGAGCACCCAAGCCTGCGGTGAACGAGGCGGGGGTGGGTGGAAAAGTCAGAAAAGCTTGCAGGACTAAAAGCAGCATGAACAGGGAGCAGTTAAGGAATACTGTCCAACACTACAGGGAAGGAAACAGTCTTACCAGAAATAATAGGGGCTTCAGACAATCTGGTTGGTCGTGAAGAGTTTTCCCTACAGAAAGATGTTGGAGATTGTCACTTCCCAGTAGAGGGGCCACTGGCTCAGCATGGAGGGAGTGGCCCCGCACCGTGACACCCTGCACGCCCTCCCCCACCAGTGTCAAAAGAACATTCAAGGGGTCCACGTAGCAAAGGGCACAGTGTGCACTGAGCAAACGCCTGGTAACTCTCCTCTAATCCGGCTGGAGCTGAGGAAGCCCCGAGAACCCCAGCTAAGCTGATTAGGTCAGGTGGAATTCATGAGAGGCTTAAGGAATGAGCAAACAAAGGTTAACACAGGGAAAAGGCCAGGGATGCGTCAGAGAATGGAGGGAGTGCAGGGGTCAATGCAGGATGATGCTCGCCACCAAAATGCTAGCAAAGGTGACAGTGACAGATAATACTTGCCTCACCCCAGGTTTTCAAAAAAGCCCTCTAACTACTGTGTGAATATCATTTTTATCTTTCCACTGGGTTGTCAGGACTTCATACAAGTAAGCGTGTCCTGGAGAGGTGTGTTTGTGCATGCCTGATATGATTTAGAAGCCACTTGTACCCCAGGCCTAGTTCCTGGTGGTCTTCCTCACCACAGACAATGACCTTGAACAATATGAATAGTTCTCTGACACAGACTGGCATGGCTGAGTAGTGGGTGATTAAATGATGGATAAATGTGGACATTTTATAGATGCTGTGATTCTAAGAGTAGATGAAGTGAAGATTTTTGGAGGAGGAATCACTTAGAGGAGAGGAGCTACCAAGGCTGGTCTGTACTACACGGTGGCTCTTTGCCCTAAAGCCTCTTTCCTTGACATCACCTAAATGTGTCGGCTCACTGATGAGGGATTGTTTGGGAAAAGATCAGCCCTTTGGGCTGAGGATATCATAAGCTGTCAGTCATTCACATGTTAGTATGAATCAGTTTATTCAGATTGCTTTTTTTCTATTGTAGCTGGTGTTGGTTGTGCTGAGCAACAGACTCATGATCTGGAAGCAACTGGTGACTGTGGAGCCCAGAGCTCTTTGTAGGGATGAGACAGTCCTGGGTAGGACCCTGGAGACTAAGAATCCAGGGAGAATGCCAAAAAGGACAGGCCTGAGAAGCTTCTCCGGCCCAAGTGTAGTTGGAATACAGAAGTAATAGTATAGGCCTGAGGTTGGGTTTCCTAAGGTCTGTAGCTTACCATGTGGAAGGATAAGAAAGTCCATTCAGGTAAACTAGATTTAGAAGTTTATTTTTTGCTGCAGCACTTCTCTGAATATTTAATATGCTAATGAGCATCATGAACATCCAGAAGGGGACCAGAGTGTGAAAGAAATTACCGCCCCTGACATCCTGGCCATCCTGAGGTATTCATCTCAGCTGCAGATGTTCATTAAACACGTGTAATTCACAGAATCTACCCTAATCCTGTGGGGATACAGAGGACATGGCTAACCCTCTAGTGGGGAGAGCCCTGTACCTTTACCCCAGTGGATTTTTATTGAGAAAGTAGACACAGTTTGTGGATTCACAGTCTGGCAGAAGGGATCAAAGGGAACAGGTAACTTACAAAGATGCTAACAGAGTTTCTGTTGTGATTCCGGGCAGAGACTGGAGTTTTATCACATGAAAAGGACTACATGGCTTAAAGGGTTAGTTTTGGTTTCCTGTCTGTGCTTTCAAATTCTAAGTTAATAACATCCTCCAGCAAACAGATCTCACAGGATCTTGCATATTCTGTGTCCCAGACCTGATTACACCGGGGGTCTGACGTCTCCAGTCTGAGCTGCCCCTTTGGCTATTTGCTTAGCACTGAGAAGGGCAGGAGACAGAGGCAGCCAGGAGACTTGGATTTAAATACAAAGACTCAGGCTAAGAGGGGGCAGGGGTTGATGTCGATCACCCCTTCATTTCCACAGCCTCGTGACTCTCATTCCAGAGACCTTTATGTGGTCAGCACTTGTCTTAGGTCGCCCCTTCATTAAGGAGTCTTACCCGTCATTGGTTAACTGATCAAGCATTAAAGGCCAGGCACAGAACAGGTAGTGTTCATGCCAGGGGAGTAAGTTTTTGTCTCCTTAGTGGCTCCTGGTCCGGAGGTCTCTCACTCAGCCCAAGTCACAGGAGGTCACAGCTTCCTGAGACCAGGCAGGGTGGACCTCAACACCAGAGTATACAGTGTTTGACAAATTCGTTTCACCAAACAATTGAAGAGGGCCTCATGGGACTAGTGCTCAATAGGACCCATTTTGAGGGGATAAACTTATTGTTTACTCAACACCACATCAGAAGTCTTGGGCAGTATTTTCACCCCCGAACCTCAGCTGAAAACAAAGGGTTAGGCTGGGCCTTGTGCTTCTTTCTCGTTACAGAATCCATGGCCCGTGAGGCCTGGGAGCAGCTACCGCCTGGAGGAGGAGCGGCCAGGCAGAGGCCGACTGTGGATGTGGTAGCAAAGGCCCTGCAGCCCTTGTGAAATCCTGCCCAAGCCACACTTGCTCTGAACACAGGAAAGTCATTCTTTCTTCTGGTTCTCTACACCTGCTACTCCGGCCCCTGCCCTGGGCCCTGGAGCCCAGAGTGTCCCAAGTCCCAGTTACTGATCTCCCTTCTGCACCCAACATGCTCCCACCTGCCCAGCACATCTCGGCTCAGTCCTGCCCGTTTTGTCTCCTAAGTGGCCCTCAGACCTGTGCCTTCCTCCCCACTCCACCAGATCACCCAAACCCGGGTCCTGTCTTCTGTCGCAGGCCTCTACGTGGCTGTCCCACATCCTCTCCAGCCCTGTTCTGGTCCATTTTCCACGCAGCTGTCAGTTTGAAAGCCACGTCTGATCACAGCGCCGTTGTCCAACTGCCTACCCCACTGTCCCCAATTTCCTGTTTTCTCACTGTTCTTACAGCACAGTCAGAACTTGCTCCTGGGGGTGGAAGGGCCCCGTGTGGTCTGTCCATCACCCACTACTCCTGCCTCCTCTCATCTAACCTGTTCTTCCTCTGCACTCCGGCCACACTGGCTTTCTTCAGTGCCTCAGACTCCCTGCTACACCTGCCACAGGGCCTTGGCACATGCTGTCCTCCTCAACTTTGCCCTCTTTGGCTCTCAGCTCAAGTCTCATTTCTTCCCGGGATGCTGCTCTGATCTCCCTGGGTCGATCCCCATGGTACCACATCCCGTTGTGCTTGCTGCCCTTGCGGTTTACATTTATGCCTGTAGTCGTGTGATTGATGTCTGTCTTCCACAGTCAACTGACCAGGCTCATGCTTCATCAAGGCCTTCAGTCTTTGCCCATCTGCCCATCACGGCATCATCCCAAGTGCCTAGCACTGCACTTGCACCCCCTGCGTGTGGATTCCCTGGGGCTGAGGAGCCAATCCTCGAAGGCAGGGTGAACAAGGGGGCTCCACAGCTCTTCAAAGTCAGGAAGGTGAAGAGAAACTTCCTCCTGACAGCCCCCGAGGTGGAGATTAGAGGGGAGGGGACCTCAGAACAGCCCTCCGAGGCCTCCCAGGCCTCCCAGGAGGTGGGGGGGGGGACCTGAAAGCATTGGACCAAGACTCTCAGGTGAGCTGTGGATGGCATCTCACCTGTGGGCCCCCGCAGACCTGTGTAAGGTCATTGCTTCTTTACGTACAGAGTAAATATTTCTAGGCGATGTGAGTGAAGATAATGTCAGACAGTCAAACCCTTTGACGTGTGTTAGGGTGGCTGGTGACGCAGGCTGTGAAAGAATTTGCGAAGAGGAGATACTGCAGAGGATAACGTTTTTATTCACTCTCCAAGAAAGGAGAGGGAGGGGCACGGTGCTGAGAAACACACCAGCCTTGAGGGGTGGGGGCTTTGAGTTTTCACTGGATTCTGATTGTATTAAACAAGGTGGGAGGGGGTCGCTACCGTGAGCCCCCTGGGCTGTTGCAGTGTTGTAACCTGAGGCTACTGTTTCAGCTTCTGCCTGTGGCTGCAGGGAGTGGTTCGGTCTGTTCCTACATTTCCAGTCCCGGGGACAATCTTGGAAGACTACAATGGCAGTCATGTTTAAGAAGGTCACAGGCCCGCTCAGCAAATGGTGCCACAATAGCAGATGGCTCTGGCTTGACCCTTTCAACGTGGAGGCAGGCTGCGTCTGTCCTAGCCCTCTGTCCCCACTGCCCGAAACTTGGCCTGCACTTCATTCCCCTCCAGGGTGTCCGACCTGCAGCCCAGGATGGCTGCCCAAACACAGAGTCGTAAATTTACTTAACACACAATGAGATATTTCTGTGATTCCATGTCACAACGCATTTAACGTGTGGCCTGGTAGAAATGCGCGAGAAATAGAGGCGGGAGGAACCGAGTGGTCTGATCCAAGTGCCTTAATCTGATGTTGCGCTGAGAGGTGGGCTGAGTCCGGGTCGACAGCAGCTCTGGAAGAAGGCAAGAGTGGGGCCTTTAAAAGAAAAAGTGTGGGGTTTGTGAGGAGATAGGGGAGGGCTTAGTCTCTTGTACTTCCAGACAGGTGCCTCAGGGTTCCAGGATGTGAGCAGGGACAGTGCTTTAGGTAAAGGGCTGGGCTGTTCCCAGGTACAGGAGGGTCAGTCTGACCACCGGCCGTAGCGGCTGGCGCCAGACGTCTCCCCAGTGGGAGACAGTTTAGATGGAGCCACAGGCTACAAGCAAGTGGTGACAACTGAGTCATAGGCAGTCCGGAGGGTTGGAAACTGGCCTGACTGGGTCATTAGCAGTCTGGCAGGCTGGGAACCGACCTGACCCTTTCATGGATCAGGACAGTTCTTCTTCCCTTGTGGCCCAGAGACAGCAAAAGGGTGGATGCCCCTGCAACACTGAGAGTCTCTAAAAGCATGAACACTCATTTGTCTTTCTGCCCCAAGAAGGTTCTCCCAGCAGTGGGAGGGGTCAGACCTGTCTAGTTGTAAAAACAACAACATGGGGGGCAGTGCGGGGGGCCAGCGGGTGGGGGGACCCAGGGTGGATGCTGTTTTGGAGGTAGACGGTGGGGGTGCATTCTGTACTTCCAACAACTGCTTTAGAGTGAACTTTTCCAAGGTGGGGAATTGTATTTAAGAGGCAGCCTCAGGGAAGCCGGATGGAGCTCAGCTTCTGCTGAGACAGGAGAATAGGCAGCCTTGAAGATTCATGATCTGGGGACCACAATCCTGCCTGCTCCCCCACTTTTCCGCTCTCCCCCTCTCCCCTCTCCCCAAGTCTGCTGAGCTCACAGTACCCAGGCCCCTGGCTGGGGAGTGGAGGCTCGCTGAAGCTCCCTGGGGGCGCGGGGGGTGCAAACTGAGTTCTCTTACAGTGAACTGACTTCGCCCCAGGTGATAAGCAGCCCACACTCCGGAGTGTTAATAAGCTTGAAGGCTGGTACTTCTTCCTAATGAGCAGACCTTAAAGGAAATGAAACCAGCGCAGGAGTTCTAGTTCATTTGTCGTGTAGCAGGAAGCACTCCGATTAGTGAGCGCAATGGCGGCAGGTAATGTCTCGGAACCAACTGGCACGTTAAAGAGAAGAAGCACTTGGGAATCAGAGTAGTTCTCCAGCCTGCTTTTGAGCTGATCGAATTTCGGTCTCTCTCTTCGCTCAACAGTGTGTGGGCCCTTCTGTCATCAAGAAAGAGGAGACTGGCAGTTCGAGGCATTGCCGTGTCCAGGTGGTGTGAACTAGGCCTCCTCTACCAGAGGGGCAAGCTCGTGTTTGAAGCCACTGACGATATCGTCCTTGTCACATCCGGCAGCATTTGGGGACTTCGCCACGAATGGATGTTTTGGGGAAACTCCGCAGGGATCCTTCAGTTGAAATAAAAATTCGTGTGTGTCCAAGCCAATGCCCCATATCTGTTAACTGTACACAGCAGAAACAGTGAACGTCGCAAGTCCTTGTGTTTTCCCGGGTTAATGGGAGAAGAGTAGGCTTGTGGCATTGAAGGGGCCCTAATACAGAGGACCGCTGAGGGCTCGGCGGAATTTAATGCAACCACTGTCTGCAAAATGCCAGAGGTGGAACCAACCACCACAGAGCCGGTCAAGCTGACCCATCGCAAAAGCTTTATCTTCAGGAAACTTCGACCCATGCTGAGGAGCCCCGGACCCTTCTGGCATCCACGGTGAGTGACGTTTCCGATGGTACTTTGGGGTAGCTGATGGGGAAATAATGGATATGAAATCAAAGTTTTCCGTGAAACTTAAGAAATGATGATGTGAATTGGAAATTTGTTCTACAGTGTTTTTCTCATACATGAATTTGCTAAGTGACCTTGACTTTCAGTTTGTTCGTTTGCTTGTTTCACATATGAAATGGGAATATAATTCTGCTCGAACTTTCAGAGGTTCCACAAGGGCTAACAAACTAAACGTAAATCACGTTTGCAAATGTAAAACTCTGATAGAAGTAAAGGATCATTTGCTTGGCCCTGCCTAGCCTATGAACAGAATTAATACGGACACAGGAAACTGTTACATTGAAGTGGTTAAAGATAAGTAGCATTGCCCTGGCTGGTGTGGTTGGGTTTTTGGAGCATTGTCCTATAACCGAAGGTTGCAGGTTCGATTCCTGGAACCAGTCGGTGCACATACGTGGGTCATGGGTTGGATCCCCGGTCAGGCTGTACAGGAGGCAAGCAATTGATGTTTCTCTCTCACATCGACATTTCTCTCCCTTTTCCCCTCCCATCCCCCTCCGTCTCTCTTAAAAAAAAAAGAGAGAGAGAGAGTAGCATTTCCTTTCGGTTTGGATTTTAATTTAAACCTGGTGCTTTAGGAGAGACGACCCCTGACTGAGCACCCTCAAGGACAATTATTTGGAGGGAAAAAACATCATTTGGAGACTCACACCCGGGCCAGCCCTCAGAGGGCACACACCAGGTCTCCGGGAATGTTGCCCAGTCTCCGGGAGTGCAAACGCCGACTTCCTTTGCTACAGATTTGCATTATGAGGCAAAACTGAAACACAGGTGATGATTTTCCTCAAGCCTCAGAGATGTGGCAAAGGGTCTTCCCAAGGAAACCCATGGGAAGGATTCCTCTCTGCCCCCTTTTAAAAACACGACTGCACCGGAGTGCAAACCGTAAGGGTGCTTCTCCTGCCACAGAGTGTTGCTTCTGAGCTTGGAAAGGACATCTTCAGATCTGTCTTTTCTGCTTTAGCCTCCCAGTGCCGATGTCTGATGGGCCACCGGCATCCGGGTAAATACTGCTGTATTTACAGAGATGGAGCCACAGTCACTGAGAACACAAATCAAACCGGAGTGCAGGAGCCCCGGCCAGGCACCGGTGGAGAAGCAGCGTCTGCTGGGAGGCCGGGCGGGGGTGAGGGCCCAGGTCTGCGCCCGCGTCTCTGTGAGAATCAGACTCAGCCCTAGGGTTTCACATTCCTCTTAGGCTTCAGGTCCTGTCACGCTCCGTGACTCATGACCAGGGCACCAATTAGCACTCGGATATTGTGATTAACGAAGGAAAATGTATTAAATGACACAGCAGTGTGGGTGGGCTGCACTCCAGGGGCTGCCCCGGAGTCAGGAACCGAGAGCAGCAGGCAGGTCAGACTGCACTGGGCTGGGGCACTTCTTCCTCAGTGTGAGTGGCCAGCGGGGCAGGGGTGCGGGGAGAAGCCAGGCCAGGCCCGTCATCTGGATGGCAGGCACCCAGCGATGTTTTCATCAGAAGGAGAAAATAATACTGTCGGCTGGGTGAGCGTACAGAGAAGCGACCACCTTGGCTGTGTGCCAGCACCTCTGCACAGTACGCGGCAGATGTGGGCCATGTGAACAGTGGGACGGCCACCCTACTGGGAGGGGCAACAAGTGACATTGAGTCTTGTTGGGCTATTCAGGAACAGAAAGGGCAGGAAATGGGGTTCCACACTCACCCTCGGCTGTACAGAATGGTCTCCTTAGCCCCAACTTCAGAGCTTGTGAGTGTCAGTGGTGGGTTTTGTAAAAACATGAAAAAGTTGAGGTATAAATTATAGTGTCTCGGTCCATTCAGGCAGCTATACCAAAATACTACTGACCAGGCAGCTCATAAACAACAGAAACCCATGGCTGACAGTTCTGGAGGCTGGAAAGTTCAAGATTGAGGCAGGAGCGTGGTTACATTCTGGTAAAGGCTTTCCCCTGGGCTCATAGCCGTCTCCTTGCTGTGTCCTCACGTGGTAAAAGGGCTAGAGATCTCCATGGGGTCTCCTTTATTTTTTCTCCTCACCTGAGGACAGTTTTTTACTGTTGTTAAAGGATAGAAAGGGAGAGAGAGAAGCATCAATGAGAGAGAAAAGCATTGCTTGGTCACATCCCATATGGCCCTGGACCAGGGATCGAATCCACATCCTAGATATGTGCCTGACTGGGAATTGAACCCGCAACATTTCAGTTCTGGGACAACCATTCTTTTCAGCCTAGGACTCCTGGCCAGTGATGCCACTCAGAGGCAACCACTCCCTGATTTCTATCATCACACGCTAATTTTGCCTGTTCTAGAACTTCCCGTGGGTGGACTTGGAGCCACACACACTCACTGCTCGTCTGCCTTTTTTGCTCAGCACCCTGTACTTGAAGGTCACCCTTGCTGAAGGCATCGGTCGGCACCAGTCGGAAGGACCCGCTTCTCCCTGCCTTTGGTACTTATTTCACTTGTACCGAGGGTGCTGTTCCGTGTCAAGAGGATGGATGTCATTATGCCTAAGTTCTGTGGACTGAAAAAGAAGTCCCGTATGGGCGTTTCTGACAGTGCGGCTCGGTGGACACAACAACCCAGTGACACACCGCGGCAACAGCACAAACACTCCGCATCACCTGGCTCTCCTGAGTGCGCCTCTCTGCACCCTGCGGCTGCGGCAGAGGCGTCCTCTCCAGCCCTGCGGAGGTGGCCCTGTGTTCCCAAAGAGCCACAGAACTGCTATTGGCTAAATCACAGGGTGGCGAAGGCTGTGATTGAAATTTGGGAGACAGCATTCAATGTCACCTTTGATGGTCCAAAATCGCACACAGGTGGGCTGGAGCTCCTCTGTGACAGACAGCACACAGAGGCTCATTTTGGGACTGTGCACTCACGGGGTCTGGCCACAGCTGACTGATGCTATTAAACTTTAAAGACCCCTCTGAGAAGGATGGTTGGCTCCCTGGAGCAGTGTTCTTGGGGAGGCTGTGACCTGCTGCCCTCGCAAAATTGGATCTCTCGTTTTATAGAGAGTTTGAAGCTCCTCACCATTAAGCTGACCGAGAATAGCAGTGCGGTTTTTTCCTTTTCTGCTTTAGCACATTCCAGGGACCAGGGGCCGTGCTTCCTGGCCGCCGTAACTGGGACGAGATCTTATGGAAATGTCCTGAGAGGCAGGCTGCGCCGGGCAGAGTTTGCAGGTGCCCCTAAGTGAGGCGCTGACTCTGGGACCCTGAGCAAATGCACAGAGGGTCTCCTTACGTCTGGTAGCTGTAACACAAACATCCCCTTTTGCACAGACCTTCCTCTGCTATCACCCTGTAGCTAACTGGCCCTGGGCCGGCCCAGGTGGCTGGTGGGCTCTCTTTGCAGTGACTCTCCAGCCCGTGGCTCCCGTGCCTCTGGGAGGGGAGAAGAGGCAGCAGCCAGGTGGCCCCCTCTGCTGATCACGTGGCCGTGCACCCTCAGGAACAACCGTTCTGAACCCTACAGGTCTCAGCCACGGGAGTGACTGCTTCATAAAGTGTGGCGGTTTTGTTTTTCCTAAAACCAGCAGACAAAAGCATTTAGAAAAAGGAAACGAGAAACTTGCAAAGAGGTGAAGGGTATCAGACTTCAAAAGGAGCGACCCTCTAAGTAAACAACCAAATGGAGGAAGAAAACCATGGGATTACAAGTCGGACAAATTTGTGTTCTTTTGCTCACGGTGGAAAACAGGGACTTTTTCACGTGGCCATCATACCCACACGCACTGGCATTGGGCGAGTCAGGCCGAAACCTCCACAGGGTGGGCAACAGTAGGTTCACAGTTGTGACTACGCAAAGCACAGAGGTTATTCTTGTATTATATATTTTTCCATACAGACAACTGTAAACCCACTTTTGCCTAGCCCTGTATTTTGTTCAGGGAGTTCAGGTTTGTAGGAATTGCCCAAGCTTTTATTATCTCGTGGACCAGACATAGACAGAGAGACCCTGTTATTTTTGGTTTATCTCAAGGTGCAAATTCTTTTTTGTTTGTTTGTTTGTTTCCTGGCCGTGGCCTGTCCTATCCATAATCACAATGGAAGGAGAGCAAAGTATCGGCTTTGCTTCCCGAGTCCCTCCTTTGTCGACGTTCCTGCCCCGCAGGTGTGGATTCCGCCATATAAGATGCTCAGTGAGTTTCTGATTCAGTGTCATCACCATGATGTTTTATTTTATTGATGAGTTTAATTTTCACAGGAATAACAGACATTTAATGTGCGAAGACCCTCTGGTGCTTTCCAGAAAAGCTAGGGCAACATGATATCGAGCCTTAAGAGTTACCTCCGTCTGGAGGCCTTGTAAAGCCCCTGAGGGATTTCTGGCATGATCCTGGCAGAGATTTGATTTGATTTGATTTGTCCGATTGTATTCTGGCTGGAAAAGAAGGCATTCTCGTTGAACCTATGCAAACGATGCCATGGTTACCCAGTGCAGGCACTCAGGGAAGGCACTGTGAGTCATGCTTAACCATTGTTGTCATTTTAAGAGTATTTTTTTACAGAATCATGGTTTATTAATTTATAATGTATGTTAAGATCTTTTATAGAATTCCACCCTCCACCCTAGAACCTGAGGGTATGGTTGGAATAAGGTACCGTGGAAAGAGTGTTCCTACCAGCATAACATGTGGGACCTGTTAAATTAGGGGTCAGATTTACACAGGAGCCATAGACGAGGACAATGTTGTGGGGATTGACAGAGGGAGAGGAGAGGGCAGGGCTGGGCGGAGGTGGGGAAACTGAGAAAAGGCAGGAGCAACTGTAATAGCATAAACAATAGAAAAATTAAATAAATAAATATTTAAAAACTGACGATCAGAGGTCGATTAAGAAGAAAGGAAAGTTTTCCTCACATGTGCATGTAAAATAGTACACGGGCCACAATGAAATCAGTTCATTCCCGTTCATTTAGTTTTAGGGAATTCACTTGAGTTTTGCTGATCTCAGACTAAACCGTTTATTTCCATGAAGTCGTTTGCTTTTGGAGAGGGGAATTCTGGGAGTCCTGATTCGATCACCTGACAGTCTCACGGAGTGGGGTGACGGTGTCGTCTTATAATGGGGAGCTCGTGCCCGAGTCTAAGCTAGTCCCGCGGTTTCAACTGCTGTCTGCTTCAGTCCTTTGCTGAAGCTCTTCTGATGCTTTTTTATTTTCCAGAAGACTGCATTTCTGATCTGTTCCTAGAGCAGGGACCTTCAGGGGAGTGTACACAAAAAGCGGAAGATGCCGGCGGAGAACGGGACTCAAGGGTCTGGTTTATTTGCTGTAATAGCCACTGATAGCGGAATGCAGAAAAGAGAACCCTCTATGGAGGGACGATGAACAGTGGATTTGTGAAGATGTAGTTATTGCTTATCCTGAGGGTAAGAACAACTTATAAACAGTGAGGACTTCGTCACATCTCCAGGGTCTTTAATTTACCCCTCAAAGTGTTTTCTGATTGTCATCAGTTGATAAGAGTATTTATATAGAATATGGAGGTGTGTGTTTTAAAAATTAATCTACAGGATCTGGCACAAATAATGCTCCTTTTTATTACAAAATCATAAGCGTGTAATTCTGTAACATAACAGCATCACATTCAAGCACACCCTATTGATGGGGAACTCGAAAGGGGGAAAATTTTAGTTTAAGTAACAGCTAATAAGCTTAGTAATCAAAGCACGTACAAGCTGTTGTTCCAGGGACTGAAGGTGTGACCCACCCTGACTCCAGGAGACCAGAAGCAGTTCCACCTTTGTGACTCCAGAGGATTGCAAGGAATTCAAGATAGGATCTGAGCCACTGGGCTCCAGGGCAAGCATGCTGCAGTTTTTTCTTCCAATTAACTTCTCCCTGGATTCCAAACCCCTTGTCTACACTTTGTTGTCTTTATAAAAAAGGGCCATTTTAAAATGGAATTTAAGACAGTCTGTTAGGGTACAAACCTGCCATCTTCTCAGATCGCCGGCCATTTGAATAAAGCGCCCACAAAGATTCAGTCCCTGTCTCTGCTCATTGGGTCTCGTGGGTGACAGGGAGCATGAACACTGGCTTTTCTGGTTTCAATATGACATTGTAAGTGACATGTTCCAGTTAAAACTATAAGTTGTCACACCCGTGTTATTACCCTACCACCCACACTCTAGCAGGCCCCACTGCTGCTGCATTTATTGACAGTTATTGTATTCATCTTCAAACATGAACATAAGTACGTTTCTGACACACAATATCGTAATTGCCAAAACACTTACATTAATAAAATTGTATGTATATATAATCAATACAGCGGTTTAGTTTTTTGACTGGCTGGTTTTTCACTGTGGACATAATAGTGTTGAGTACATTAAAACTAGAGAATGCAGATTATTTCTCTTATTTCTTATTTTAAAAGGTGGGAGATCAAATCTCTGTGATACCCAGTAGACATCTGGGAAATTCCAAAGATAATATAGGTACAATGGATATCTCTACAATTTTTTTATTGTATTTATTGGGGTGACATTCGCTCATAAAATTATGTATGTTTCCTGTGTACGACCATAACGTGTGTCCACCCCCCACGTCAAGTCTCCTTCCATCACTGCTTACCCCCCCACGACCCTGGACCCTCTTCTCCCTGCCCCCACCCCCTTTCCGGCTGGCAGTCACCATACTGCTGTCTGTCTTTGAGTTTTGTGTGTTTGTTTTTGCCTAATCCCTTCACCTTTTTCACCTTCTCTGCCATTTTGGCATTCTGACATTAGGTTCAGAATTTGGGAAAGGAAATACCAAAAAGATTTATCAGAAGGGACACGCTATGAGGCTTAGCCATAGACGCCTGAGGATAAGAAATGGTTTCTGGTAATGGTTAAAGGAAACACAGCGACACATAAGAATAATTACTTAAATCTCTATTTTAAACCTAAAGACGTTTGTTAAAATTGATTCCAAAGTGTGACTAAAACGACAGGGTACAGGTCATTGTAGTAAGAAAGAGAACCAGTGATATCCGGGCAAAGAATACTTTTTAACTTTTCCCTTTGTTTTTGTCAGGAACATTCTTTATATTAAAGGACTGATTTATTGATTTAACAGAAAGAGAGCCAATTTCTTATTTTACTCCCTTCTATTACCAGCTACATAACAGTTGGTAGTAAAGGATGCACAAGCTTTTTTCACCCTATGAATAAATAAAAAATCACTTATTACTGAGACAACCTTGCAGAAATTTCTAACATGTGTCTTTGCTCATGTCAAGTTCACTATATGCAGGCATGAGAAACCCAGGCTCCTAAGTTTACCTTTTTCTTTCTTTCTGTATTTGTGCTACATCCTGATACTGTTTCCCATCGCCTTCTTTCGTTTTCTTTTATGTAAAACAAAATCAGACAATTTTATTTAAAAAGTACGTCTATCATCTTGCACATATATCTACAGTCAAATGCATCTTTTTAAAAATTCTTAAAGTACATCTATCTGTATTTTTTGTACATCTGTATTAAATTTGTACATCTAGTTCAACCTGCGAAATGATGGCAAGAGTATAGCAAAACTGGTGTTTCCAGGTGTATCAGATATATACTGATCGCTTAATTTACTGTTAGTTCAAATTCTGAAAGCTAGCTGATGGGAATGTAAATTGGCGCCGCCACTGCGGAAGACCATTTGATTGCTGCCGAGGAAGTTAAATATAGGACTACTGTATGACCCTGACATTCCATTCCTGGGCATATACTCAAAAGAACTGAAAACAGGTAATCCAACAACTATTTGTACAAGAATGTTTGTAGCAGCCCTGTTCACAGTAGCAAAAAGGTGGAAACGCCCAAATGTTCATCAGAAATGAATGGATAAACAAGACGTGATCTATCCACACAAGGAGACTTCATTTCTGCTCGCCTGTAGCAATGAATGAAGTACCGACATAAGCTACAATGTGTTAGCCTCAGAAACGTTATGCTAAGTGGAAAAAGCCCGAGACAAAGGCCACACACTGTGTGATTTCCTGTATATGAAACATCCGGAACCAGTAAATCCGCAGATACAGAGAGCAGACTAGTGATCGCCTGGGGCTAGGGAAGGGGATCAGTCGGGAGTAACTACCTAATGGGTGTGAGGGCTTCTTTGGGAGATGAAAACCCTTCTAGTTCTGGAACTGGGTGGAGCTGATGGTCTCCCAACGATGCAAAAGTCCTAAATGCCACTGACGTATACCCTCCGAAATGGCTAATTTTATGTTACATGAATTTCATTTCATTTTTAAAAGAAGGACTTCTTATGGGTATGGAATTTCACAGGTATGCATGATATATACAATTATGAACATTTAACAAGAGTAACCCCATTTAAAGGACATTAGTTATTATATTTTTATTTAAGTAAACAAATAGTTTTACATTTTTATAATAACAAAAACTTTCTTGACTCATAAAGCTTCACACATTCAGATTATTTAGGCTTTCTTGCCATGATAAAATAAACCCAAGTTCTGTATAAACTAGAATATTCTTTTTTGTATTATGATACAATCCGGAAGACTGGCTTTGAACGAAACTTTTCACCTTGAACAAGACTACTTCTTAAATTTTTAAAGAGATTTATTCTTTATAAACTTCTATATTTACAAACCAAATATTAAAAATTCTTTAAGTTATGTTGGAAGTTCTTTAGCCTTCCTTTGTTTTTTATTTTATAACCTATAACCAAGGCTGTAAATCTGTCTGAGAGTTAATTTTTTTAGATTCAGCAAGGTTTTGAAGTTTTTTTTTAAAGAACTATCACAATGAAAACATTGAAATTTTATTCCTTTCTGTTAGTACTTTTAAATTAATTTTAAACCTTTGAAATTATTATTATCTAAAATTGTGTTTCTACATACCGATCAAGACAAGCGCCCTGAAAATATAACTTTATAATGTAATTTGTTCGTTTTTTTCCTTTCGATTTGTCTAGATGAAAGATCTTTATATCCAATTAGTTTCTGAAAGATTTTTGGAGGGGAGGAAAAAAATGAAAAGTGGAAGAGAAGCAGTGGTAGCCAAAAATACAGATTACGATAAATAATATATTTAATTACCTTCCTTTTGTAAGGTTAGAAAAAGAAAAAAATTTTCTGCCTTACAAGTAGCTTTAGTTTTATGATCTCAGCTGCAGATTAAAAAAAATAAATAAACAAACAAAACACAGAAGCTCACAGGCCAGCTACTGAAAATCTCAAAAGGTTGTTTTCCTTGCCCTGGCTGGTGAGGCTCAATGGACTGAGTGCCACCGGCCTGAGAATAGAAGGGTTGCCAGTTCGATTCCCGGTCAAGGCACTTTGCAGGCCAGGTTCCCCAGTTGGGGGCATGTGAGAAGCAACTGATCAATGTTTCGCTTCCTCTCTGTCTACCTCCCTTTCCCTGTCTCTAAAAATAAGTAATAAAATCAGAAAGGAAAAAGAAAGAAAGAGAAGGTTGTTTGCTTTCCAGTTGGCCCAGGACGTTTTCTGGAGGGACGTGACCTCCCAGAAGGAGAGGCGCTCGTGGCTGGGACTAACCCCGAGCCTAGTGCCCTCTCTGCGAGGCTCTTTGGGCCCCAGCTCAGCTTCCACTGGGGCCTGAGAAAATCGATTCACCACGTTAGTGCCTCCTGGCCCAGGCCCCGATGGCACTGCTTTCATACCAAATCCTGGGGCTAGCCTAGAATATTCCTAAAACATGTCTCATGTTATAGGATGTTTGCACCAGCATTTCAACAACAGAAGGGATTTGACTCCCCAGGTCAAACAAACAAACAAACCAACAAGACAGAGAGTCTGCTCCTCCTCTGCTCGGCACCAGACCGAGAGCCCAGAAACTGGATTCCCTATTGCTCAGTCACCCCAGGGTTTAAGTGGCTGCCTGAGCTCCGACTGGCCCTGGAGCCAGACGTGATCCAGAAGCACCGATAGAAACAGCCCGGAAGCTACAGTCGGGAAGAGAAAGAAGGGCAGCGCCGGTAAGGCCCTTCTGCTGCAGGAGGTTCGTTCCGGAGCCCGAGCACGGCGTGTCTGGTTCGCCCAGCACCTGAGCCGAGAGCGTTCTCAGGTGAAGTTGTTTAGTCAGCTCTGGCAGGTGAGGCCCCTTCCTCAGGTGAAGCTCCCTGGAACCTCTAGAACTGCAAGAAGACTCAGACACACAAACACTGGGGAAAAATATAGAGTTCTTTCTTCACTTTCAAAGTGCAAGGTTGCTCTGCGTGGGTTAGAGTGTTGTCTGGATACATCAAGGATGTGGGTTCGATCCCTGGTCAGGGCACATACAAGAAGCAACCATTGAATTCATAAGTAAATGGAACAACAAATCAATGTTTCTCTTTCTCCCTCTCCTCCCCAACCTTCCTTCCTTTCTCTCTAAAATCAGTCAATAAAAAAATGTGCAAGGTTATGAGGCTTCAAGAGGATTGATAAGCCAAATAAAAACACAACAGGTGTTTAGTGGAAAAATACTTAACGAGATTATTAAATTTAAAATATTGGTTTATGTTCACATTTTACTTATGTTTCTTTGTGATTTTTGTTAGTTTTTATTCATCTGTTCGTGATGAGAAAAAGAATTTTCACAGGACTATCATATTCCCAAAATTTATATTATACTTATAGACACCACTACAAAAAATCAAAGATAAAGCACCCCGTTTTTTAAAAAGGGAATTAAGGTTTATAGGACATATTCAAGTTTTTGTTATCTTGGGGCCAGAACTAGGCAGGGTGAATTTCTTATTTTTGGTTTATGTCAAGCGGCAAAGACTTTCTTTCCCCCTATGCTACATCACATGCTCGATTACGATGGAAGCAGGAAAAAGTGTCTGTTCTGCAGCTGTGATGAAATGCAGCACTTCCTGGAGACTTGGGGTTTCCTATCTCACACCCGTTACTGGCTGAGTTGTGTCTCCCCCCACATCCACACGTCGGAACACCAACCCCCAGTATCTCAGGTGTGACTGTATTCAGAGGTGGGGCCTTTAAAAGGGTGATTAACTTAAAATGAGGCTGGTGGGTTGGGCCCTAATCCAATCTGACTGGTGGAAATTTGGACGCTCGGAGAGTCGCCAGGGTTGTTCTGGAAGAACGTGAAGACCAAGAGAGAAGGCGGCCACGTGCAAGCCAAGGAGCGGTCTCGGCAGAAACCAACCCCACCAGCACCTGCTCCTGGGACTTGTAGCCTCCACAACGGTGAGAAAACCCATTTCTTTGCCTGTGCTACCTTGTTCTGACAAACGGAGCTATTGTTGACGCCCTGCGTGTCCAAAAGGAGGCAGGGTGGCAGCCAGCTGTTGTGACTCCCAGCTGGACCTTTTAGGACGGTGCTGCTCAGTTCTGGCTGCACATTGGAAACACCAGGAAGTGTTTTAAAAATTACAAATCTCAGGCCTCGCCTCTGGAGAGTCTGACTTAATTCACGTGGTGCGGGCGGGCTTGAATATTGGCAGCGGGGGTGGGGAGAGGGCGGTGAAGGGTGGACTAGTTAAACTCTGCATGTGATTCCAATACGCAGCCAGGGCTAAGAACCAGGTCCACACCCCCCAGTTTTGCAGAGGCCACTTTGATGCACTTAAAGGTAGTCTACCCGAGCCTTTGGGTTACGGGTTTGCTTTTTAAGCTGCATCAACATATTTCCGAGTCCTGCTAGAGAAACAGGAAACCAGGCTTGTGTTCCGATTTGTAAACCTAAAGTAGGGCACCCTAAGGGCAGGAGACAGAGTCTGATCCCGGGAGCTGGGAAAATAGTTTGGCTACACATATCTGAGCGAGGAAGAAATCATTTTTAAAAAAAAAATCTACCAACCATCATTTGACCTTTGAAATGAGTGGATACCCTTCTGTAGGACCATAATATTTGGTCATTGGGATCAGCAAGCGTATTTTGATTGTCTTCTCTGTGTGTCTTTCGTGCCACTGAGTGGGCTCAGACACCTGGACACGCTAGGCAGGAGTGACATCCAGAGTGCCTGTCCTCTGGCCCTGCTCAGCTCCCGCCGCCTGATGATGCTGCAACCTCTTTGGTGGAGTCCATCCATTTCATATTTTCTTCCTCTTTTCCTGCTTCTATTTTCCTGGCATTAACCGTCTTTTCTGAAGAACCCTGCCTTCCCAGGATGCTCTGCTCTGTACCGTGCTTACACAAAGCCCGAAATCTTCCTTCTGGAAGGGGGCATGGGGAAGAAGGGGCCTTGGGAAAGCCCCAAGGCAGTATTTTGGAGTTTGTCCAACAAGAAAAATGTTCCTTGACAAAAGTGAAAAAAACAAAAAAACTCCCGTGCATTTTGCTAACTCTGGGAACTACCGCTTCCTATGCATTCCGCTAGTGGCTCATAATGCTCATTACCATTCCAAGAAATCCCATATTCACTAAATCAGCAGTGCCAGCCTCCGGTGCCCAGGACTGCCCGTCTTTTCCTTTGTCCTTCAGGTAACAGCCATCATCGTCCTGCAGAATTAGAGGCCCAGAGAGTACCCTTTAGCCGAGGCCTACCCTTATAGGGTTTTATTTCCATTTTGGGGGGTGGGGCTGGGGGCCGGTAAGTCTCTGGGGAAATAAATGCTTCCTGCTAAGGCGTTTTTGAAACTTCCAAGCTTGACTGAAGGAGTACGGCCTGGGCTGGGGCAAGAGGTGCCTCCCCTGGAAGTTTGTTCAATGCCTGCATCGCGAGGGATGGCTCACGGCCCTGCGATGAGTTTTTGCCCCTCTCTGCCCCTAGACAGCGAGCTCTTGAAGGATGTGATGTGTGACTGGCATGTGGTAGGTTATATATGCTTGTTGAATGAGTGAATGAATGAATGAGTCAGTCATCTTTCTGCTGTGGTGAGGTTTTTGTAGCTGTGTTCCCTACCCCAATATCTTGGTTGTTGGCCTTTTTCTTGTACTAAAAATTAATATATCTCATGTGCTCTAATGGATTATTACATAGCACAAAGTCTGGTTGAGGAAGGGTTACTCTTGGCTGGGGACTAGCTCTAAGCCCCTCTCCCAGAGAATCTGAGAGTAAGAAAGGTAGGCAGGCCTGTCTTCCATGGGCCCTGGTGAATCTGCAGTTGGATCCTGAGAAAATTGCCTCGTTGTAAATTAGTTCATTCTTGCTCAGGCCTGCTGGCCCTTCTTTCTATATCCAATCTTGCTGTCAGCTTAAAATATTTCCCAAACATGTCTCTCCTTATTTTAGAGGATGTTTGAACTAACATATCAATGGCAGAACATTTTCAATGTATTACTTGAAATTACTTTTATCTTCCCCATTGTTTTGCAAATGGTTTGCAAGATTATAAATCTCATGAAACAGTAATGTCAAGATGACAGCCATCTTGTGCAAAATTCACAAGTATTGTCTGGAAGAAGGTAGCCCAGGACCTAGACGAGACTGTGAGTGTGGTCCTCACGGCAGGTGATTATTATTAAACCATCATCTCAAACCACTTGACAATTGCCCAAATAATTAGTTGCCATGAGTTACCTAACTATGCATTTGTTAAGAGCTAAGCTCTTCCTAGAGGACCAAGGGATGGACAGAATCATTCCTGTACTCAGAGAGTTTCCAGTCTAGTTAACGAGACTAAAGGTGATGCGGGCAATAAACATAAGCAAAGGCAACTTGCTACTAAGTGATAGTGGCTGAAAGGTACATTTGTGCTGAGGGCCTATGAGCCAAAGCGTGGGCCAGGAGTGGGGCTCATCAGGAAAGCCAGGGCAGATGAGTTTTAAAGGATAAGAGCAGGAACATGGCACTTACAGGTAAGCAAAATAAACCTCTGAAAGGCATAAGGACCCAACTCATACAGGAATACTAGATTCGTGAAGTGAGTTACTTGGAATAGTCCTTGTACATCAAATAAAGAAAAACATGTCACTTGTCAAAGGTTCACTCATGCCTTTAATTTTGAAGTGGGAACATGGTAGGTGATGAGGGTCTTATGAAGATGATACCTGGTGCTGTCATATTTGATGTCTGGTGAGGAATGAAAACAGCTGAGATGGAAGGATTAAAATCATTTAAGCCTTGGCTGGGCTGGCTCAGTGGATTGAGTGCTGAACTTTGAACCAAAGAGTCACTGGTTTGATTCCCAGTCAGGGCACATGCCTGGGTTGCGGGACAGGCCCCCAGTTGGGGGTGCATGAGAGGCAACCACACATTGATGTTTCTCTTTCCTCCTCTCTTCCCCTCTCTCTAAAAATAAAATCTTTTTAAAAAATCATTTAAAGTCATACTTTCTGGCTGATGGCTAAGGGGCTGGTGGGGGGAGGGGACACTGACTCCTAAACATTGATTCATGCAACCCAAACCTGCATTTCTTTCCGTAACTTGTACCCACAGCAAATATTTTTCTCCAGGCTCAGGACTTAATGTGCCAGAACTAGGAAAGAGTTTAAAGCCTAGAATGAGGAAATTGAATCTGAGAACTCCCTAACCCTTTCAAGCTGTTGATAACTTTCTAAATTTAGTCTGGACACGGTGGAATTCTTATAGGAGAGGGCAGCACGCGCTCTGCCCCGTGGTGGTTTGAGACATTTACAGTTGAAGTGCACAGGTGAGAATCTGATGTTCGAGTGAAGAGAAACAGTGGCAAACACCAGGAGGTGGGCCTGGAATGGGGAAGGAGCAAGAAGAGTAGGAGGGGAAAAACAGTAGTTTTCCTCGTTGCATGTTCTGTTCCATGTGGGGAAAGCTCGGAAGGGTTTCTGAGCTCTGACTCGAGGGGCTTTCCCAAACAGTTTTGCATATTGTGTGATGTCAAGACAAATTCTAGGCCCCCTCATGTTGGATTCAGAAAAAGAAACGAATTGTCAGCGCTGTTGGTGGCGGGTGTTGGGAGGACATTGGTGAGAGTGGGTTACTGGTGTTCGTGTGACTGTTTTTTCTTTGACGGTGAGCTCAGAAGTCACACACGACAGGACCAAGTGATACTTAAAGACTCGTGTTAGTGTCCAGTCTCCTGAGTCCTTTGTCAAGGCTAAGGTTAGTCGGGACCGCCATCGTCTGTCTTCAAACATGTGAAGACATGTGAATCTCTAAAGGATACAGTATTGATAAAAAACTATGCCCACGATTCCATAGTCACACCCAAAACATATGATCGGTGACTCCGTATCAAACGTCTGCTACCCAGTCAGTGTCCCCCCTTCTCCATTAGTCTCGTAATATTTTTAAGAGTTGATTCAAATTCGGGGTTAACATGTTTCATACATCGTAATTGGTCAATGCATTTCTTATGATTTTTTTAACAAAGGTTCTCCTCATTTTATCCCCTTGCCTTTTTTTTTTTTTTTTTTAATTTGAGGTGAATTCCCCTGCAATTTTTTTGTCATTTGTCTTGGAGAGGTTTCTGGTAGGCAAGGTGTTGTAAAATGTGGGGAGTGTTATTTATTGCTCAGGTGTGATGAGGCCAGCAGATCAGAAGACAGTTTCTGGTGAAGAGATACTGTGTCACTCACAGCTCCCAAGAGGAGGGGCAGGGGAGGACCTGGAGTTGGGGGTGGTGGGGCGCACGAGGGAGGCACCAAGGTAAGTCAGAAGGCAGAAGGAGCTGGAGGAAAATGTGGGTAAGACCCTTTATTTTGGTTTCTGTGGGCAAGACAAGGCAGGGTAAACAAATTTAGGATTGGCTAGTTTGAACAATTCAGCAGCCTCTGGGGCATAAGGACTGTCTCTAGTTATCTTGTACTTGGCCCTTGGGTGGTGAAGGCAGGGGGTTACTGGTTTGGAGGATAAGAGCTCCCAGGAGAAGGTACAATGATGTTGACTCTGGGTTGGTTAGTTTGCTTATGAATGGCATGCCCAAAGGTGAGTCCTTTACTATTTCTAAGAACTGGTTAGCCCTGAGAGGGGCAGTCTCCCATGGTCGGTAAGGCCTGTTGCATCCGCACGATGTCATTTTGTATCTTTCTTCGCCTTCTGTATTTGCCATAGATCAGTTATGACATGGGAGGCTTGATTGCATTCAAGTTCTATTTTTTGTGACTTCTATCACAAGGAACATAATATCCAATGATCTCTTCTTTCATTATGCTAGCAGCCACTGATGATCAGTGGCTAGACACATTTAATTAGGGATTCTAATTCTCCTATTCCTTCTTTATTAGCTCAACAGTTTTTTCTGTAAAGAGAACGATCTCCTCGTCAGCTATTTGGTACCCCACAGACAGACGGTACAGAAAGGACAGAGTAAATGCTTGATTCTTTCCCGTTATTTACCAGTTTTCAAAGATGATGTGTTGGTGATGGCACGCTCTGAAAGTGACCCGTGAGTCTGGTTCATAGATTTAAACACACTTGATCGGTGTTGGCCCATTGTAGTTAATCCCTACTGAGGCTGAAACTGCCCCACTTTGGCCACTGGGAGCGTCTTCATATTGGCCCCTGACTCGCTGGGATCAAAAACCAATGGTCTGCCTGTTTTGGAAGGAGAAGAGTTCCAGGCTTATATCACCCATTTCCCGCCGCAGATCCGCAATCAATCCTGTGTCCCGGAAGCCCTGTTCCGTTCAGTGACCAGAACCTCATCACTTTTCAGGGCTCGTTCCTCCCGAGTTGGTCGATGGTTCAAGGTCTTCGCAATGGCTAGAACAAGGAAATTCACGTATAAATAACGGGTTGATGTGTTAAAAAGTCTCTTGTAAGTGCTGGTTTCCCTTCTTGTTTTTCTTCTTTACTTGGGGATATTTTCCTTTCCATTTGGTTGTTGAGCTCATATTGATACTTTCAACTCAAATTTGGGTACTTGGGTTTTTTCCTCCCTAACTTTTTAAATAATTCATCTGTACTACCTTATTAGATGCTGAAAGTCCCGGATCCCTGCTCAAACCAGCATATTTACTCATCTGCTTTATCTCAGACTACACAGACAACAGTCTCAGAATCACAGTCGTGTCCTGGCCGGGTGGCTCAGTTGGCTGGAGCATCGTCCTGTACACAAACAGGCCGCGGGTCCCATCCCAGTCAGGGCACGTGCCTGGGTTGCAGGTTTGATCCCTGATGGGGCGCACATGCGGAGGCAATGGATTAATGTTTCTCTCGCCTGTCAATCTTTCTCTCTCCCTTCCTTTGTCTCTGAAATCAATAAACCTATCCTTGGTGAGAATTAAAATTATAACAATCGCAACACTACCACCAACAATGCTGTTAGAAGTACGCAGGAAATAGAGGCGGGAGGAACCGGGGATCTGATCCGAGTGCTATTTGGTGCTGCGCTGAGAGGTGAGCTGAGTCGGGTCCACTGCCGCACCCAGGGAAGGCAAGAGTGGGGTTTTTAAAAGAAAAAGTGTGGGGTTTGTGAGGGGCTACGGGAGGGGTTAGTTTCTTGTACTTCCAGGCGGGGCCTCATGGTTCCAGGACATGAGCCAGGACAGTGCGTCAGGTAAAGGGCCGGGCTGTTCCCAGGCACAGGAGGGTCAGTCGTGGTGGCTGGCGCCAGGTGTCTGTTGTGGGAGGTGGGAGAGTTTCGATGGAGCCGTGGGCTGCCAGGCAAGTCGGGACAACTGAGTCACGGGCAGTCCAGCAGTTGGAAAACTGGCCTGACCCTTTCAGATGTGATCACTGAAAACAGTTTAATTGTTTAATAGTTCTTTTTGTCCCTAGGTTATACTTCCCTAAAGGATGTTCATTTAAATTCTGTACTTTAGAGTCATTGAAGTAATCCCTCTCTGTGTGGTTAGGCTATTGTTCAGGTCTCCACTAGCCCATTCATTTTGATTTAGTTTCTTAAGGATTTTTAAAATTTTCATTTGCTTTATAGTCAAGGCATCCTCAGAGAAGGCTAGCTTTTATTCCAGGCTTTTCTACCCTGTCCCCCTTGCGTCCATCATCTTAGTTATGGGTTAATCTTTTCTTCTTTCTTTTTTTTCTTTTAGTATATGCAAATTTTAGAAATACAAGCAAATACTCAGCCCCCTCCCAGGTAAAGGTAGCATACTATAATATACATTCTTTTATCCAGATTGTTTTTTTTTTCACTTAATATACATACTGCAGATCACTAAATAGGACTGTTTTAAATACTAAATAAAATACAAGCCCGCAGATTCTTATCCACAATTCCCAAATTCTCAGAGTTCTGAAAACCCAGAATTTTATTATAAGCTTGCAGCAAACTCATTTGGGGAAAAAAAATCAGATCTGAACACACATAAAGTTATTTATTATCTTTATTTTTATACTTATGTGCATTTATACTTGATACATTTTTGATGCTGGAACATTTAATATATTTGATTATGGGTCTAGCCTCCCAGCTCGATAGAGGTGCTCAATAATGTGTAGCCTCTGCACCGAATTGCCTTTCTGAAACCTGAAAATTACGAAGTCTAAAATCTACCTGGCTCCAAGGATTTCAGATAAGGCATTCTGAACCTGCGATATAATAAATCACTTGTTAATCACCTGTAGTCCTTTTTCTTCTCCCAACACCTGCTTTTGGATTCTTGAAAAATGGTTCTGACGGCGATGCTGAGCCTCCTGTTTTTGCACAACTGGGTAAATTGTGTGATTTGGGATGAATTGAATGGGAAGTGAAAACCCATGGGTTTTCTTTCAGCAAGCCGAGACTGGGCGGGGTTCTGCGACCGTGTAGGTAAAGTAAACTCAGGAGCAAATATTTCTGTGGAGAGGGTTAGCAGACTTAGGTTAGCACTTTGAGATTTTGAGTATAATTATGAAGCAGACACATTTTAAGGAAAATCCTGGCTCAGAGTGTTTTACACAAAATTCCCAGGCTCTGTGGACCCCTGCAGTACCCCTAGAGTATCATGACATTTTGAGGTGGAAAGAATACTGGTCATTGCTGGTAAGCATCTCCCAGAAAATCCGGGCTGACCATGACTTGAACAAGAGGCTGCTCCCACCTTGGCCTGTTGCTTTTATGGGCAGCCATTGCATTGATGGTCCTCACAGCGGGCAGGTCTGAACAATAATTACCACACTGCCCTACTTCACGGCTAGGCAGTTTACAGGACTATTGTATCATAAGCTTTACCTGGGAGATAATTAGGCCACATCTTTTCACAAGTGAGAAGACAGGGGCCTCTCACTGTGATGACTGTGTAGCATCCACAGGACTGGCTTTCCTCCTCGAGCGAGGGTTATGCCTCCCTGTCCCACGGACAGAGCCCTTGAACTTGCTCTGTCCTACACACTGTAAATGGAAAGGGCAGGGCCACTCCCTTAGGCCAGCAAGGTATTTTCCGTGTGATCTTTCCCTCTGTCATGAGACTGATCTGGTCCAAGATAGAAACCGCTTCATCAGCCAGGACCTGAGATCAGGGATGACCAGGCACAAAGCCATGGCCACCCAGTGATGGACATGTGGTGTGAGTGGGAAATAGAACCTAGTTTTTACAAACCATGCTGTTACTCAAGCAAAGGCCATGTTCCCGGTATTTCAAATGCCAACACTTGGAACACCAGGGTCTGGAGCGAGGAAGGGTTATTGATGGAGAAGGTGCAACTGAGAAGATGAGAGACCTGGTGGTGCCTCAGATCCACCTTCTCGCTGCACCAGGCCAAGGGCTTTGAAGGGGCCGGGGAACAGGTGCCTGGAAGTGCTGGTGGGCGAGTTTCAACTGCAGGGCCTTGGGGCTTGTCCGTTCATGGTCGTGGGCGTCGGCACAGGATCTTCCAGCACAAAGAACCCTTGGTTTCTTTCTGCAGGGGTTCCAGTGTTCCAGTTCTCGTCATGTCCTGGTCCTTTAGTCCTGAGGGGGCATGCAGGGCAGGGGAGGATGAGACTTTGGTTCCAGGTGTAGCTAGAGGCTGAAGTTCTCTCCTCCGCTCATTCCCTGCCTGCATGACTTGCAGTTTTGGTCTCTTGTTCCCATAAGGCACCTCTGCACCTTTCAAACATGGTAGACCACGTCAAGCTGCTTCTGTGGTTACATTGTGGTTTGGGGGTTGAGTGTTACCACCACATACCCTTATACTGACTGATACCCCTGCCCACGGCCATACAGCAAACGGTTAAATGTGATGGGGAACCTTACTGTCCAGATGAAATCTCTACGTTTTTATGAGAGACAATAGTTATCCTTTTGGTTATTCTAAAGCTTGCTCTCCTTACCTATTCTAATTTCTGAAATATTTAGCTTGAGATACCTCATTAATATTCATAAAGTTCTTTGAAATCCTGTGTATATGGCATATTTTCATTGCTAAAGCCCAGTATCTTTAGATATGGTGAGTATAAGCATTATAAATATGCTCACCATCAGTCAGGGGGTGCAAGCGAGGTGGTGAGAGATTCGTAACAGGTGGGAGAATAAAGCTGAAAAGGAAATGAGGTACATGGTAGTGGGTGAGTGTGGTTGGCATTTTCCCTTTCCTTTGCTCTGAATGGACAGAGAGGACTTCTGAAAGAAAGATCCTTTCGTCAGCCTTTCCCAATTCCTTCACCAGAATAAGGAGATGGAGAAGTTTCATTCCATGGCGGGCAGGGAAAGACCATTCCAGGATGAAACTTTAAAAGCTCAGTTTTCACATTGCACCGTTTCTCTCTCATGTACTCCCATGGATACGCTGAGTTTGGAGCTGACGTTCCGTCTCTCCCTCTCTTCTTTTTCTCTCCCGCCCTCCCCCTCTTTTCCCTTCATTTTATTAAAAGGCAACCCCCTGGGGCCGATTTGTCATGCTAGCGCCTGAGCCCGTGGAAGGGGACGTGTTACGGAGGCCCTCTCGGCTCAGACAGTGGCCAGTCTCGGACGGACTCCTGAACTCCATGCCCTCGTGGAACTGTGAGGCTCCAGCATGTTTATTCTGGTGTCTGTGGACCTTTGAGGAAATCAGTTAAGAGTGGGATGTGCCGTGACAACAAAGAAGCCGGGGAACTCACCCGTTCCAGGATGCCCCTTCGTGCTCCTATCACTGAGTCAGTGGTCACAGAGCAGGCACCCCTTGCTTCTACTGTCTACTGAAAATAGAAGTTATGTCAGTAAAGAAATCCAAGCATATACACCAGGGCTCCATAAACATATGCTGAGTGCCTACTGTGTGCCAGACTTTCTAATAGTCATCTATTCCTCCCCCCCCCTTCCAATAAAAAGCCTTTTGGAATAACTTCAGTACGGGCGCAGATTCTGAAGCGTCTTGGACCTAACTCGTAATGAACAAAACAATGGAAGAGATTGGATTAAACCCTTGCAATGCACCAGTGTCACTTGGTATATGGAGTCTCCATTTCGAGTGTAAACTGGGAAGGCAAGAAAGACCCACGGATGAGCACCCAAATGGAAGAGGCTCAAACTGGGCACCGATACAAGTCCATTGGCATCTGGACTTTGGGCAGCCGCGTGTCCAGGATCAGAGGTGCAAAATCAGCACCTGAGCTGCTCACGAACGCTCCCACTCACCCTGAGAAGTTTTACTGCCGCGTAACACAAGTTTTATTTTGTGTTTCCTGGGGATGATCACACTACAGAAACTGTGAGGAGCCACACTCTGATCGACTTGGAAGTTCCAAATGGTGCAAACAAAATTGCTTCGAAGGACACGAGCATATACATTTACACGCACAACAGCGGTCTCTTTCGCTCTCCAGTTCTGACACGACCCTAGGGAAAATATCCTTGATTCGCGCCTGGTGTCAGCATGCGTTCGATTCTTCAGTCACTCACCATGTGAGGACAGCGAGTATCCTTTCCCTTCCATCAGCCTTTCCTCCCTCCTAGACGTTTGAACGGGTGTAAGACAAATAAGTTCTGGCAAGCAATACCCTGCAAGCGTGGCTGTTTGGTGGGGGAGAGAGCAAGGTGGATGCGGTCCACTGCAAGGAGAAGCCTGGGGCTGTTGTCAGAGACGCTCTGTCGGACCGGAGGCCAGCCCTGCCCTCCCCTCCCCTCCCTGCCTTAACTCCTTGTTTTAGCGCTTCCCGCAGCAGCCTGGGGGACAGGGGAACCCAGGCCTCCTGCAGAAATACTTCTCAGCTGACCACGGAACAGCCAGAGTTCGCTGGGCTGCTTCTTACTATTTTGCTCACAAGGCACCAAAGACAGGAAGAGTTTTTTATTTTTATTTTTATTTTTTTTTATGGGCCAGTACCAAATATTGCTATTATAAGATCATTTGGGAAAGGGGCTAGAAAGAGAAATATAAAAAAGATAATTAATGAAACCTATCAAAATAAAGCCTCACCCTGATAGCCCTGCCTCTGCCCCATTCTGGGGAAGAAAAGCAGCCTGTGGCTCTCAGGGCGGGGTGGCCGGGCCATCCATCGGTGGGAGTCAGGTCCTGGTAGTGCAGCCATCGGCGTTGGTAGCGTTTATGTTGCCGAGATTGGTTGGGGGCGGCAGGAGGAGTGAGATGGGTAAAAACATGCAGCTCAGAAAATGGTGATGGAAAATTCAGTGATACATGATTTAGAATTTCATTAAGAACTAGAGGAAATGGAGATTGCATGCCAATCACAAGAAAGAATTCTGCCACTTTCAGGCGAAAAGCTGACAATTTGTGATTATCCAACAAGGCCAGTTGGCCATGCCTGCATCTCTGTGTGTTAGTTACCTGTCACTGTCCTTTGAGACAACTACCCCCAACACAGCAAACGCAGTTGTGGGTGATCTCACCCGGGTTCTGAGGGTCGGGACTCCAGCAGAGGCGTGGCTGGTGGCTCTGACTCGGGTCTCCCTTGAGGGTGCCATCAGGAAGTCAAACAGTAGTTCAGTCATCGGAAGGTTGGAGGGGCCTGGGTGACCTGCCTCCAGGACAACTCATTTCTATTGCTCTTCTTTGTGGGGGGTCCTCGGTGCCTTGCCATGTGGACTTCTCCATAAAGCTGCTTCCTGAAACAGAGTGACTTGAAAGGGTGAGGCGGAAGCCAGCACACACTTCATGCCCCACTCTCAGAGTCCTCTCACCGTCATCTGTGGCATAGTCTCTTTGCTAGAACCAACCTCCAGCCCACATTCAGGGTGGGGAGGGGGAGCGGAATTAGTACCCACCTTCCGAAGACCGAAGAAGCCAAGAATGGTGAACACATTTTAAAACCGCCACTGTCATGAATCATAGGAAAGAATTCTGTCACTCTGTGGCACGAAGCTCACTCTCTTTGATTATCTAAGGTAAACACGTTTTTATGAACAGAAACAATTTTTCATGCATCCTGCATAATTTGACCGCCTGATCTGGCTTATGTAACAGGGCACTGAAGAAGAGCATCCTTTTTTTTGGTGATCAGTGAAATAATGAAGAGGTCTGGAAGTTTTAAAGAAAATAGAATTTCCCTGTTGACTTAGCTGGGGGTGGTTCTGGTCAAAGCCATTTGGGACCCCAGTAGACATTCTGCGTCCTGTCTGCCCCAAGCTACCTCTGCTGTCAAATTTGCTTAAACACCCTTAGCTGCTTTTGCGGCTGTACCGGATTATGTTTTCTTCTGCCTTTGATCAATGATGATGCTTATTCTGTGCTGTGCATGTTCTTTCTGGGACCAGAAATCTGGGAAATGAGAGGGCAGGGCCACACATGGAGTATCACGTTCAGTTAAGGCAAGACTGTGTGATGGGACAGGATGGAAGAGACCCCGAGCTGTGCTGCGTAGAGACCCCGGGGTGGGTAGTCCTGGAGAATGGGCCGCACATCTGTCTCCCCATGGGCCTTACCGTGGTGGGGCAGGCTGGCTGAGTTCCTGCAGGTGCCCCTCTGCCTGAGGGCTTTCTCTGGAAGCCGGAGCCCTTCTCTCGTGAGTAGCCCTCAACTAAAAGCCTATGGGGGCTCATGTATAAATCCCCAGCTCCTGGAGCCTTATGTGGGAATAACTCAAAAGCCTGTGTTCCACACTTGCCTCCAGAGTCACCCAAGGATTGGGCTCAGGTTGTCCACAGTGGGGACTGGCTGGATGACACCCACGCAGTATGCACCTTCCCTTCCTTCTCAGTCCCCCCTCACGACTGGTGTTCCCTAGAACCACCCCCCAAAGGAACTAGTGCTTGTACTACTAGAACCAATCCTTGCAACAACCTGCTTCTTAGGGAACCCAAATTAGGGCGATGGGTGACATAGCCACTGTCTTCACAGGTTTGGATGACCGTCATGTGGAGGAGTGAGTAGGTTTATTATTCAAAGGGGAGACTTAGGACCACAAGATCATGGGCATTAGGATGTGGGTTTCAGTTTAGCATAAGGAAGAATTCTGTAGTAACTCGAGGTGCCCATGGTTAGTTTTATGTGTTCGCTTGACTGGGCTCAGGGGTGTCCGGTGAAACGCTGTGTCTGGGTGGGTCTGTGAGGGTGTGCCCAGCAGGGACTGTGGACCGAGTAAAAGAGAGCACCCATGCCCATGGGAGTGGGCGCCATCCAATCCACGGGGGGCCTGAGTGCAGCAAAAAGGCAGAGGAAGGAGAGGTCACTCCCTCTGCTTGATCTGGGATGCTCTCTCTGCCCTCAGACTTGGGTACTCCTGGCAATCAGCTTGCAGACAGCAGACAGGATGGCAGGTCACGGGGCTTTTTCGCCTCCATAGCTGCGTGAGCCAATTGTATACACAATCCTCTCTTAGTTCGGTTTCTATGGGGATCCCTGATCAGCCTTGGGAGATAATAGACTCAGTCACGTTCATGCAGAGGCTACTTAACCACCAGGGACGCGCGATTGCTATGAGGCCCTACCTGGGTGACTCTGAGGGTCAGGGGTGGGTTTGCGGCAACACTCACGAGGCCGAGAATTTTGGGTCCTCCCCTTGCAGACACCCCCAGTACAGTGCTCTCCGGCAGTCCATTTCTATACACATGCAGAACTCGAGATGATAGTTAGGACTGCTGACTCTTTCCACTGCGACTAAATTTTTCTCTGGGAATTTCTTGAAATGGACTTGATTGGAATTCCAGGGTTTGCCGGCACCACGCGCGTGCCGGTGCTGTGAGTACAAGTCTGCGTGGAGCGCCTTTATGCACCCAGCGTAGCGGACTGCAGTGTGGAGTGTCTGACAAAGTACTGTGGTTCCAGATGAACTGGCGTGCACATTTGCCACCCACACAGCAGAATAGCTTGAAGAACAAGAGACAATGGCAAAAAAAAGACAAGTTCCAGTGACAAAACTCTTCCACCAAGAGTAACTTGATAGTACAAAACGCCGCTCTCTCAACGTAGCAGCAATTATAAGAGCCTTAAATCACTTCTGTGTCTTCTTTCATTTTAGATCAATTTTAAATATTTTTCTCCGTTATTCACAAGTCAAAAAAAAATTTAAATATAACACGAAGAAAGTATCTTAGTGGAAACCCAAAAGGTCATCTGAAATGAAATGGCTGTAGTATTTCTCAGCTTTTACAGTTTCTATCTGTTAAGATTTCTTTTCTCATTTGAAGTCAAATTCACTGTTGCGCGTAATTTTTTCAGCTTCTTTTACTTAGAGATGCATATAACGGGACGTCCCCTGACTGAGGTGCTGGGGGATGCTGGGATTCTCAGTCAGGGATTCTTCTGCTTCTGGGAACTGGATGGCAGCATACCTTTACTTACTGGCATATTTTGGAGACTGGGCTACTGGGATGTGTGGCCTTCTAGCTCAGAGGGCAGAGAAAATTCCCAGTCATGCTTTGCATAAAATCTTCAAATTCAAACTCAGGACGGGTGAGACCCTCTGCTTGCTCTCTGTCTCTCTGTCGCTCTCTCTCTCTCTGGACTTGTCCCCACCAGGCGCCATCATTTCTGATGTCCACTCCCACTTTCTTCAAGGAATCGCATAAACTGGAGGCGCTCTCTACGGGTGTTGTTTACATATTGCCAGGTGACAACACAGAGGCAGTAGGTAGGACAGTGACTGTAAGGCCTGCAAAGCTTAAAATATTTGCCATTTGTTCCTTTACAGGAAACATCTGCTGGCCTCACTCCAGGGGCAATCTGTGGGCCAAAGTTCTGCGGACGTTTGTAAGGCAGTATGTGTAGGGGGCGAATCCTTTTTCTATTAAAATTTTTCTCACAGTAAAAGGGATCTTAAATTTGTCGTAGAAGAATTTTTAAAATTAAAACCCTTCTAGTGGCTGCGAGACACGTGAAGCTTCTCTGCATGTAGGTCAGGCTGTTGGCGAAGACTGTCGGTGAAGAGGGAGCGCTCAGGGACACAGCGGAGGCTTCAGTGTTCATTGGCATCAGGTATTAATTCGCTTAAATGGGAAAGCCTCTCGCCTCTTCATTGAAACTGCAGTCAGACAGAGAGGGCGGACTGTTGTCCGCCAGGGCCAGGTCTGTGTCAGACACAGGACAAGCTCACAGAAGCAGGCGTCCTCCCAGGCCTCCCTTCTAAGCTGTTCCTTTCCAAACCGCACGTGCTGGGGGCCTTCTCGGTAAACGCTTGAGCTCAGCTGCACCCATCCACCCCGGCAGCACCGCCGGCCAGCACCGCCCCTACAACTGCGTGTGTGCACGTCTGTGCACACGTACTGGGTGCTGTGAACACACACACACACACACACACACACACACACACACACACACACACACACACGGCTTTGGCCACATTAACCTTCCTGCTCCCTACATACTCCACGAACTTTCACCCCTCCTGTCTTTGCTCTCGCTGATTCCATGCCTTGGATACCTGTGGAAACCTCTCAGTTGCCCCCAAAACCTAGCTGTGAAGAACACGGAACCGGATCCCTTTTCTCTTCCTCGGAGCATGCCTGGGGACGTGCTCTCCCGTTTCGGGCCTACAGTGCTGGGCTTTCGTTCCTTTGCCTGTGGGGAGCGAGAAGACATTCAAAGGGCCCTTTTTGTGGGCTGCTGCCCTGAGTCTTCTGAGCTACATTTTTAATACTTACAGGAAAGTCCTAAAGTGGTGCAAGGGCGGGAGACTGTAAACCACAGGGAAGTTTTCTGACTTTACCAGGCAAGGACTGAAGTCTTTTTAACTTCAAACACAACTTCCTGGGATGCCCTGTCTGGGCAGATCTGGTGCTTGGTTCCTTGAGTGGCGCCGAGAGCCTCGGGGCAGCAGCGGGAGGATGGAGCTGTGTGGTGCGTGTTTATTGTGAGGAAGATGGAATGCATGTGCACGCGTGGATATGAAGGAATGCTTGGTAAGATGGCAAACTGTTGCGGTCGGTTGCTGTCTGACTTTTTAGTGGCATGGTAAACGACATTGGTACGTCCGACAATTTTTCTTCGACAACTCGTTTACAGTGGTGGCGGGCCCCTGGTCGCCAGCGTGGGGCTGCCATGTCACACAGCCCGTGTGTGCTCACTGCTCAGGGTGACCCACCACGTGCCACCGACCCAAGGTCATGTGAAAGGCACGGGTCGAGAGGTACACATTCCCAGATTTCATTTCCAGCTTCAGCATTTACTAGTTTTTGTAAAAAAAAAAAACCCTCACCCAAGGACATAGTCATTGATTTTGGAGAGAGAGGGAGAGAAACATTGATGTGCAAGAGAACATTAACTGGTTGCCTCCTGTACACACCCTGACCGGGAATCGAATCTGTAATCTAGGTATGTGCCCTGACCAGGAGTCGAACCGGCAATGTTTTGGTGCACAGGACAACACTGAGCCACCGGCCAGGGCAGCACTTCCTGGTTTATTGACTCTGCAGAAGTTCCTTCAAGTTCTCCAAACCTCTATCTCCTCGTCTTCCAGATGGGGAGAATCACACATCGTTGCGTTGTTATGAGGACTCAGTGAGGTCAGGCAGGGCACTGAGGAAACTGGCAAATGCTTCACAATCGTGCTCCGAGTGCCTGCAGTTAGTTGTGAATCTTCGCTGGGGACTCCTGCCCTTGGGAACCGTGTGTACAGGATGGGTTTGGAGGCTGTTACGTGTGAATGCAGCTGTATTAATTTCCTGTGTAATTTCCAGAGCAGCCATGACAAACACTGCAAACTAGGTGGTTTGAACAACAGAACTTTATTATCTGACAGTTCTGGAGGCTGGAAGTCTAAGGTGTTGGCAGAGCCACGTCCCCTCTGAAGGCTCTAGGGAGGGGTCCCTCCTGCCTCTTGCAGCTTCTGGTGGCTGCCTGCAATCCTTGGCATTCCTGGCTTGTAGCTGCATCATTTCGAGTCTCTGCTCCCATCACCACATGGTCTTCTTCCCTCTGTGTCTCCGGGTCCAAATTTCCCTCTTTTGTGAGGACAGCAGGCATTGCATCAGGACCCTGACCCAGTGTCATGCCATCCTAACTTCATCACATCTGCAAAGACCCTGTTTCCGAATAAGGTCCCAGGGCTTAGGGATCAAACATAATTTCGTGCAGATGGAATTCACCCAGCCAGCTGAGACGGTGAACATAGTTTGAGATGCTGACAGCGAGGAGGAGCTTCTCTCAGGGACCTGCTATGTGACTCGGACAAGCCATTGACCATCTTTTGCCCCCAGTTTCCTCCTCTGTACCATTTGTGAAATGAGGAGAGTGGGTAGGGTACCCACTCACCTCTCTCCCACAGCATCAACATTTTAGGGTTGCGTGAGACCTCTTGAGTTCCAAATTCATCAACCAGAAGTCATTTTTCCCCCCCTGTGATGGGGACTTGAGATGAGTAAAGAAAGGAGAGCATCAGCCCACACAGGGAGCTCCCACGGGGTCGGCCAGGGTGGCTTCCTGAAAGCAGCCTTCAAGGGGCCGTGGGCCCCTTTCCCACCGAGATTTCCTCGCTGTTCCCGTCTTCCAGCCTTAAACTGTTGATACTAACATTTATTCGTATTTTTACAAAACCCACCTCCATTTTAGTAGATTGCTATAGAATCCAACTTTATTTCAATCACTACTGTAGGCAACTTTGGATCAACGTTAAGAGACAGAATCAAACACAGAGACTTTTTTTTTCTTAAATAGGAAAACCCACACAGGGGGCTCCAAACGTGCTTGTATCCATCTCGGGCCTTTACAGGCCCAATTGTTCCAGGGGGACTTCTGATGTCCCGGTGGGTCATGGGCCGAAAATGGGCCTGGGGACTCACATCTCATGTGAGCCAAAAATAAGGGAGGGGGGATCTTTTCTTCTAGCAAATACTCCGTCAGGGAGACTATTTGTTTCGTACTTAGGAAGCAATTGAACATATTTCATAGCCTGGAAGAACCCTTAGGGTCCCACTAGAGCTTTACTGTTAAATAACTTTTAACTCCCAGCGCTACTGGAATCCTAGACTCGTGGTTTTTGTTATGAATGATGTTATTGCTTAGGAAATAACCACTCAAACCACATTCTTTGTAAGAATTATATTGACTGCACCACAAAAGTATAGACTTTTCTGTGTATGCAGAAATTGTGTGCCTTGAATAACGTACTTGCTAAATTGATTATGTAAATGTTGGAAAATAAGCAAATATTTGCTGCATAAATATTCTTAATATCTATACACTATATTACATATACTAGGAACTATATTTTGCCTTTCTATTAGGTTTTGCAAGCACGGCTTCAGAATAATAATAATGATAATTGTCAAAACAGTAATGCAGAATTTTAATGGACAATAATGAAGTGCTCTGTAATGCCATAATGAATATAAATCTCCCACAACAATGCAATTAATTTCTTGATTTATTAGGAGAGGGCTGGCGAAGGGAAAGTATGGCCTTGTCCTGTTCATATGCCACTGGCTATGAATTAGTGGCACCTGAATTAACAAGGTTTTATTTTGAACGAAACTTGACTTTTTAAAAAAAATTTGTTTCAGTTAAATAGCATTTTTGTGGCTGTGTCCGTGATGTCTCCAGGAACGAAAAGGACTCACTCATGGGAGCCTGAGATACTACGCTGAGGGCCATATTCTCAGAGGCATCCGTTGTTTTTCTTTTTCTTTTTTTTTTAAAATTGATTTGAGAAAAAGAGAGAGAGAGACACATCAGCTTTTTGTTCCACTTCTTCACACATTCATTGGTTGATTCTTGTATGTGCCCTGACTGGGGATTGAACCTACAACCTTGGCATATGGGGACAATGCTTCACTATTTGTGTTCATTGCAGAATGTGTTAACCCTGACCAGTGGTTTGTCCCCTGGCAGTCTGCTCTCTCATGGTGGCTGTGAGGCAGTGTGCTACAGGGGAAAGAACCCTGGAGTGAGACAGACCTGAATTCAAATAACATTCCCACTAACACGTGACCTTGACTTCTCTCTCTAAGCCTGCTGCTGCACAGCTGGAACATGGGTCCCACTTCACGGTATAGTCAGTGGGACTGCGTGGGATAAAGGGGGGTCAGGGCTCTTTGGTGGCCGGGATCGATGCCAGCCAGGGGTGTGGACCCACTCCTGGTCTGCCTCTCCTCTGCCCAGCAGTGTCTCACATCTGTGATTGTCTTAGAGGGACGGTTTATGGAACAAAATTGAAATCACCTTTAAACGCGCTGGGGGGCTCATGTGAAGCAGAACTGGGCCTCGTTTGATCTGACTGAGGGACGGTCGGTTTGGACTAGAGAATCCAGAGGGCCCCTTTGGGTTTACTGCAGACCAACCTGTGTGGTGTAATCAGGAATATAGATTTGGGTTTTGTCCCAGGTTCTTGGCACAGAGCTCTTCAATCTCTCGGAATTTCCTGAGCTGTGGGGTGATAGGACCATCTTTTGTTATTCATAATGAGCTCTTTTCAACCGCTGAGTTTTTGCTAATGAGAGCACTCTTGGCAGGCGGGGGTAGCTTCAGGATGGGGGCTGGTGGCCAGAAAGACCAAGCAAACCCTGATCAGAAGTTTGGAACTCCCTGAACTCTGAGGAGGACAGAGCAGCTGGAGTTTGTGTTTACTCACCGATGGCCCATGGTTTAATCAGCCACGCCTACTTAATGAAACTGTGATTGGTGGAAGTGGGGTTCTTGCGATGTCTAAAGGAAAAGAATTCCCTCACGGGAGGACATGGGTCTGTGCTGTGATTTATCGAAGATATGCAGCGAAGGGGTGCCCCTCCTGATTTTCCAGTGGCCCATCTCTGTCCGTCTGGCTATGGAAGAAGTCCAGTCTTGTCTTCAGTATGGCCAGGCGGAAGGCCACCGCCCAGAGTCTCTGCTCCATATTGAAGGACAGTCCAGTCCAGCATCCGGCTAGCTTAGTGTGTGTTTCCAGCTGCAGTCCATTGCTGCACACCAGAGAGAACAGGTGTGTGTACCCTGTCAGTGTGGGTCACAGGAGAGAGAGAGAGAGAGAGAGCGCTTCTTTGTTCCCCTGGGGTTATGACCAAGAGTTTGGGTTTGAGACGGACCAGGTGCTTTCTCAAAATGCCCAATCAGCTCCCCAAGTTTCCTTGGGCTTCGATAGGCCCATCCGCTAGTTAGGCTGGCAGACCACTACGATCCAGCCCCTCCCCCTGCGCACCCCTTCCCCAGTAATCCGGAACGGAGGAGGGAGGGGAGGAGTGTTAATCCCCTTGGCAGGGCGGGGCAATGCTGTGGTCCGCTGGAGAGTGACAAGCTGTAGCTTTCTGGTGAAACACACAGGTTTTTTCTCCCCAGGTTATTAAGCTCAATGTCTAAGTCCCTTTTGCTCCCCTTCTCAAAATCTAGGTAAACACCGACAGTAACAAAACCTTCAAAAATCCTAAACGAGAGAGTGCAGGGGTCTTCCGAGTTGGTGAGCACACCTCTGTGTCGGGGGGAGGTGCACCTCAACTCCACAAGGACGCAGGCCTCTGCATTTGGGACCCTTCCGGGCTTGCCCCGTGTGTTCTTCTGGCCGCTCACTGGTATCCTGTACAATAAGCTCTCTTAGTAAGCAAACATTTTCCCGAGTTCTGTGAATTGTTCTAGCGAATTATTGAACTTGAAAGGGGGTGGCATATGGGAACCCCCAAATTTGTAGGCAAGTTGCAGGGAAGGGCAAGCAGCCTGGGCATCCCATTTGTGACTAGTGTTTGAAGTGAGGACAGTCTTGTGGGACTGAGCCCTTACTCCCGTATGCCAACTCTCAGGATTTAGTGTCAGGATTGAGTTGTTGGACACCCAGAAAATCAAAGAACCCGAGAGCTTATAATGACCATTTCCAGTGAGTTTTGTAACTCTCCCCACCCCCACCTGTGTCTCTTGTTTCTAGACCATTAACTAGAAGGGAGGCTGGAGAGAAGTCTCTTGGAGGCATGTGTGTGTCTTCCAGCATCTGCACCGCGCATGTGCAGTGATGCTGACAGGGAGAGCTGACTGCCTGTCTCCTCTCCGTGCTGTTATCAAATGGGCATATTAGAGCGAGCCACCAGAGGCACAATAGTCAAGAAAGTAGGGAAGTTAGTGTTAGGTAGCCATGGTGGCTAAGGCAGGACTAGGAGCCAAAAAGTTCCAATTAAGGGCTTTTATTGGACTCGGGACACTGCAATCAGGCGGGCTGAGTCCAAGCAAGGGAAAGGGTAGAAGGGTTTTAAGGATGTGTAGCAGACTTCTTGGGAGGGTGGGTTAGCCTGCTGATCTGCCCCAGGTGTCCTGGGTATAGGACTTTGCAAGACAATGTCCACTGATCAGGGATGGCTGATTCGGGACAGAAAGTTGGGAGATTTATGGGCCCAGTTTCTGGGAAAAGCTCCACCCAGAGGGGAGGGGCAGTGAGGATTCAACTGGTTTCCAGCAGGACGCCTGTGCTGATGCCTCAGTGGCTTCCGATAATGGAGAGTCTCGGGGCTGGGTATTTAGCCACTTGATGCAGACTGTCTTTGTTCCGGCACAGGCAGTGGCTCAGGTCCTCCATGTTCCAGTATGTTCTAACAGTTAGTTACCATGGCCAAGGTCGTCCTTGCACCGCTAAAGGGGAGCTATGTGCATGACTGCTCGCGGGTGCCATGGTCAGCCTTGCAGATTGTTGGAGAGGCTGCCTGTCCAGACTGAAAATGCGCCTCACCCCCACGCCCAGCTCCCCGGGATTTTCTCATTTCCAGAAGTGGACAGGGTACAACAAATACAAATAACTGTCTTCATCATCTTGTAACATCACTAGGGTGAATCTCATTCTAAGGGATGCCCACACCCTCAGGAGCCCTGTGTCATATTTTCATCTTGAAAAGCTTTCCCACAAACCATCTTCTTCCAGATCTGGGCCCGTGAAGGGACACTAACTTCTTTACCCCCTTTCCTGTGGTGTGAGCGCAGCCCTGTGAGGTCAGAGGCCAGGGGACAGGTGCTATAATGCTTCATGAGAACTCAGAACTGTTCTCCAGGTTGTAAATTGCTTTTTTTGTTTATTTAATTTCATCTTTCATGGACTATATATTCAGCATATGCCTTCGGAGTCTTTTATACATTAACAATTGAAAAACCATTGACCTACAGTCATGTTAAAACTCTCATTTTAGCTCTAGTCTACCCATAATTGAATCCTCTTACATGAGCTGGATGGAGGCCTTGCAAGTAATCTGGCCTCCAAAATACAAGCTTTATGGAGGGATTGCACATTTAAATTGTGGGCCTTTTTTTATTATTGTAGATTCTGTCATTACCATACAGTTATGAAGCATTCCAAATTTTATTAGTTACTCTCTTTAGCCACCTCCTGATCTATTTTATTTTACTATTTTATTTTTATTTTTTTGTCAGGATTACTGACCTTTCCAACAGGTGAACATGAAAGCAATTCAGCGAAAGAAGCAGCTTCTGGGGGCCTCCAGGTGACGGGTGGCCATTCCACAGCCTTGGGTGGGAGGGTTGGATTACGTCCCTAAAGCACCTTGTCCTCACGAAAAATTGATTAAGCTTGGGACATTTGGGGCCTTATGTGAGGGTGGTCAGTGCCTCGGCTATGAAAGAATTCACAGAGCAGGAAGTGAAGAGGGTAAAGGGTTTATTTTTACTTTTGAAAGGGTGGGACAGGGTTGGGCTGGAGCCCTGTGCCAGCCCCAGCCCCAGCCCTAAGGGGTGTTTCACTTGGGCTGCAGCTTGTTTCAATGTCATCTTTGGATTCAGGGTCCGATGGCCACTGTGGTCTGGTATGTCCTGTTTCATGTGTTCCTGATCCTCTACACCTTCAGGGTGCTTCTAGCAATTTTCTAGTCCTGAGAGTAAAGGCTTATAAAACAATTCGGGTCAGTCATGTTTGGTGGTCCAGCCAGCTCTGGGAAAGAGGGCATGAGGAAATGGCTTTTGTCCTACTGCCTTCAATGAAGTTCATTTCTCCAGCTAAACTTCATCCTTCTTAATCACTGAGGTTAGTCCCTTGTCCCGAACCCAAGTAGAAAACCAAAAGCATTCTTTTAAAATAACAATTATGCTGAGTGTCTGCCAGGTTTTGATGATGCAGGCAAGTCATAATGTCACGTTAATGACAGCTTGATCTAAATTTCATTATTCAGTTTTATTGGAGGTTATAGCATGAGATCAAAGAGAAAGTCCAACGCTGTAGCAGGCTGTACATGGTCAGTCAGTTAACCTTCCTCTGTAGCTGTTTATTGTATTTGACTTTTGCACAATTATTTGAATACCCTGTAGTTAAGCCAACTGGGTCATTGCAACAGAGATCAGAATCGACTGTGTAACAGCATATTTATTTTGGCCATGTTAGGACAAATGAGATAATGTTTTACGACTGTGCAACCAGCTGAGTGAATGGAATGATCCCAGTGGATATAAACAGGACGCGGCGGTATTTATTTTTCCCTTCGCAGCCCTGTCAGACCTCTGTTCCCTGACCCATGACGGCACCGTGATGTGCCTCCTTGCTTCTGAGTGGCTTTCGGTGATGAGAACTCTCTCCCTTAGGCAGCTGTGACTCACTTTCCAGAGTTAAAATGTCTCCTCTACTCTAGATCAAAAGTTGAGTCTCCCATTCAATCCAGAGCTGCCTTCTTCCCCACCTCCGCCTCGTCCTAGGCAGGGGGGCAGGGCTGAAAAGGACCAGTTCTTCACTCTCCTTCCTGCTTCCCTCACCCTTCCTTTGTCTTCTCGAAGACCCTACCCCCACCCATGAGCTGGTCTTGGTGGCCTCCCACTTCTGGTCAGGAGTGGAAGGAAGTGGTCATTCTGACACTTGATCACTTTCTTGAATTACTCTTTCCTGTTCCTGATCATTCCTAAATAAGCTGGAGGTGGACCACAGGGATTTTTCTCCTATTATTCTCAGCATTGGGGCTGTCCTCACGACATATGACAACAAGAAATGTCCCACTAGACATCTTTTTACAAACGTGTATCATAGCACAGGTGGATTCCTGTGTAGCAATTTCACTTCCCATGATCGGAGTTCATCAGAGATCAGCACAATTCTTAGAAATTCATTTTCTAGGAAAGAAGTGACTATCGAAAGTGAATGGTGAAATAATAGCCCATATTGACCTTTCAATGCTGTTATTTTACTCACTAGGGCCTGGAGGATGTGAGTGTCCTCTCAGGCTGTCTCTCTTGTGCATGTGGAAGGCGATACTGGTGTCCACATTGACGCCAGGGTTCCCACTGGTCAGACATGGAATCAAGGCCATCCTTTTCCCCTTCGTACCCACTTGCGTTCTCTTGGGTAGTGGGCATGGTCTGAATACGGAGAGGGGTTCTGAGCTTCGTGCTATCTCTAATTTAATTTGTTTATATTTTCTTTTCTTCTTTTTGTTATTAATTTTTAGAGAAAGGAAGGGAAGGAGAGTTAGGGGGGAGAAACACTGATTTATTGTACTGCTTATTTATGCGTTTATTGGCTGATTCTGGTATGTTTCCTGGCTGAGGATTGAACCTGCAACCTTGGTGTGTCCGAATGATGTCATAACCAACTGAGCTACCCAGTCAGGGCTGTTTATATTTTTATTAACTACTCTGTTGGGAACTTTAAATCAATGTGATAATTTTGGAAGAATATAATCTAGAAAACTCAATTATTTCATGCCTGGAAGCACTTTCCAAAGATTAAAATACTGTGTAAAAATGTATAAGCATTAATTATTAAAATTAAATAAATGTTTGCTCCATGCAATTAAATTTCATTGTCAAAATGGTATATATAACTCCTGAAAACCCATTTTGTGTCATTTCTGTTTTGACTTTTTCTAATTCCCCCAGGCAGAATTAGAAATTGCTCTCCTCTGTTGCCCCGTGGCTTTTCCTTTACACCTCTATTGTAGCCAGATTCAATCCCATGTGATCTGATTTAGTTTGCAGGAACGTTTATTAAGGGTAAGCTATGTGCTAGTGACGGTGGTTGGCTCCAAGGATCAAAAAGTTGAATTATACCTTCCTTCTAACATTAGGGTGCATGAAAACACATGTGTGTGTGTTTGAACTTGAATGTGTCGGGGAAAAAGTGTCCAGACTGAGAAAAAGTCTTGTAAGAATTTATTTGAGCCAAACCGATGACAATGGTCAGGAAGCAAAACCTCAAAGGACTGGGGAAAAATGCTCCAGAGAATGGCGCTTTTACAGCATATTTTGTGCCTTAGAATCAAAGCAGGAGATGCAAAGAGGGTTACATGAAATCTAAAGTTAAAGACTGACCTTTGCCAAGGACCCTACAGAGTTAGCACATGACTGTGCACCATAGCTGACATTTAGTTAGGAATTTTTACGTTCAGACCACGCTGTGTGGTTCCTTTGGTCTTTGGAAAAAGGAGGAGAAAAACGTCTTCCTGTTTACATCTTATCTATAAATATGTTTCACAGCCTATTCAAATTCAGAAGCAAAAATACTTTTTAAGCCATTTTTGTGAGTTTAGACCATTTTGTGAGCAAGTTTGATCAAATATGAGGTTAACTGAGTGTAAAGGACCAATAAAATAAATAAATGGTGAAAGACAGGGGCAAAAGAAAGTGGAAAAGAGGGAGTACAAAATTAATGGAGTAATTTCCATTTTTTACATGCTCTGGAACAAATTACAGAGGATGCGTATTTTCATTCCTTAGGAATTTGAAAGACTATTAGTAAAATGATTGGATTCTGGAGCCTTTTGGGGAGAAGTATTTCTTGATTGTTTTTCATCTTGTTTTATTGTTTTTGATACAATACATTTTATACTTCTGGCTTCAATTTTTGGAAATTTCCATTTTTCATAAAATTACCAGTATTTGAAATTTATTAACATAGGTATGATGATTCCATGTCCAAGTATGTGCTACTCTATTTAAGTTTCCCTCCGTATTAGTTGTTGCATACTTTACCATTTCTTTTTAAGATTGTATTTATTTATTTTTAGAGAAAGGGGAAGGGAAAGAAAGAGAGAGGGAGAGTTGCCTCTCACACATCCCATACTGGGGACCTGGCCCACAACCCAGGCATGTGCCCTGACTGGGAATCAAACCAGCGACCCACTGGTTCACAGGCCGGCTTTCAATCCACTGAACCATACTAGCCAGGGCAGCACACTTTACCATTTCTAATTTGTGTTATTTCTATTTTTTTACTTCCTTGAATTTTTCAGCCATGGCCTGTTTTGCTTATTTCCTCTCCAGTTTTTTGAGCCCAGTTTGGTCCTTGGCCCTCCTCTCTTTCTTTGTGGTATTCCTTGGTGATCTCATTCATGTCTAGGATTTTAACCAATTTCCACGTGGACTGCTTTAAAGTCTAACCCGGACCTAACATCAGTGATTCAGTCTCTCATCTCCAATTGCTCACTGGCCTTTTCCACCTGCATATGCTACCGGCATCTCAAATCCTTCTGGCTCCTGCATTCATCTTCCCCTCCAGCCTTCCCCCTTAACAGACTGCCTCCAATCTCAGGGGTGGCACTGCTACACCATCCCCACTTAAATGAAAAGTGCCACAGGACTCAGTGGAGGAATTAAAGACAGTTTCATTCTGGTATGATTTGTGAATCAGAGAAGGTAGCCTTCGGCCTGAACTGAAGACACGCTCAGAGGCGGGAAGAATGAGACAAGGGCTTTAAAGTGCAAGTCAAAAGGAGGGGTTGCTAGGGAAACCAGACCATAAATGTACATCTTTCATTTTCTGGTTGATGGGGGTGATTGGACTTCGAAGGGTCAGCTGACTCAGGGGTCAGTTAGTGGGATTCTGGGGTAAGAACTATGGGGAGGTAGTTTGGTTGACTTGTGGTCAGCAGGGGTTTGGCCAACAGCTAGAGTCAGTTGATGTGGTCAGCAGGGGGGTGGGGTTGGTCACAGGCAGGGGCTGATGCCTCAGTTTCCTTTGGAGTCTGCAAAATAAACAAGTAAAACAGTTTTGTGGTAAAATGGACATTGCAGAGAATGTAGTTCGTCAGATAAAACTGTCTGAGTTTAGACAGCACAATGGCCTAGTTGCTCAAGCAGGGTCAGGGACCAAATTGCAGACGGGTCTCCATATTGAGTCACAAAAAGATGGTATGAGAACCCTCGCCATCCCGGTTGTTTTCCCATGGACCACACTCATCTGGAGACAGTTGTGGGAACCCTAGGGGAAACTTACATGGCATGTTCCCAAGGGGACGATCCAGAGGAAGCCTTGGCCACGCCTCTCCTTTATAATTAGCTACCCTCCTCTCCACCCCAGCTTGTCACATCCTCACTTGCTGGCATCATGCCGATGCCAGCAGGTGAGATCCATTGTAGATCATGGGGAGCGTGTTTTCTTTTCCTTTTAACCCTGAATGCAGCTGCTGCAGCAGAAAGCATCCATTGGAGACAGACAAGATGAGGTCGTGGAAGTGAATTCTTCGGGCTATAAACCTTGTCATCACATTGGTATTTTTCTGCAATTAGTTGTCAAGTCTCATCAATTCTGTCTCCCCATTGTCTCCAGTTTTTAGCCAAACTCTCCCCTCACTGCCCCCTGCCCTTGCAAGTGGTCTGGCTAGTGCCTGCTACCCAGAGGTTCTTCAGCCTGGCTGCGAATCGGAACCTCTGCAGAGCTTTTAAAAACTCTCTTGCCTGGGCCTCACTCAAGACCAGTTAAATCCAGATCTCTGGGGTGGAGCCTAGACATACTATTGCAGTTCCAACATGTGGTCCGTGGTGTCTACAGGTGATGAGAAAAGGCGTCGCCTTGGGGTCTGCTGATGGCCCGGCCTTGACCTACTCTCCCCTGGGAAATCATTTACATGTGGTAAGACCCAATTTCCAGTTCCGTAGAATGTGATGGCCCCCCTGAGCAGGGTTATTGAAGGAGCAGATGAAACGGTGGTGTGAAACGGTGTGATAACTATAAAGAATTAGGTGCTGTTGTTAGGATTATCACACTGATTCTGCCGGCCAGTCCCTTCCAGTCCCGGTCACCTTCTGGGCCCCAGGGCAATGGCTGTGCAGCTGTGCCCCTCACTTCCGCCACCTCTGCCCTTCCACTCACCCTCCACGCCAGGGCCAGGCCAGCTTTTCTAAATCACACTTTTGCTCAAAAACTATCCTGTTTAAAACAACAACAACAACAACAAACTATCCTGTTTTTTATTTCCCAACGAAGTTCACCACTCTAGACATCCTCAAATAGAAACTCAAACTACTTCTCTGTCCCAGCTGGGTAGCTAAGTTGGTTGGCGTGTCACCCTGATACGCCAAGGTCGTGGGTTTGATGTCTGGTTAGGGCATGTACAAGAAACAAACGAATGAATGCATCAATAAGTGCAATGACAAAATCAGTGTTTTTTCTTTCTCAAATAAATAAATAATTTTAAAAAGCCCTCCTTTTCTAGCTTATTTTCTAATTCCCAAGTACAGCCAGCCAGCCAGCCAGCCAGCCAGCCAGCAAATGCTTTGAGCGCCTGTCACATCACAGCGTTGGTCTAGTGCTGTGGGGAAATGCAAAGGGACCAGAGACACCATGCCCACCAAGAAGGTGCACATCCAGAAGCTCACAGAAATGAGTTCTCGTTAAAGATAACCTCCAAAGACGCCTTGAATTTTCCCATCTCTCTGCTTCTACATTTTCCAGTGCAAAGATGTGCACAATGCAAACTGGGCCTTAAATGGTTCCCAAACACACTTTTAGGAGGTAGGTGGATGTGATGTCATTGCCGAATGGTGGAACCACTGGTGTCTATTCCCCATGATTCTGAGGATTATAAGGGTTGGCTGGGCTGGCTTCATGGACCTATGACCTGTGCAGTCACACAGGGCCCCACACTCTGAAGTGCCCCGTAGTCGATTTTATATTCTGTTGTCACCATTCTAAAATTCTTAATGACTTTTGAGCCACAGGGTCAGGCTTGGAAGCCACTTGTTGACCTTGAATGCCCATGGAAGAGACTTGGGAGAGGCTGAGATGATTTTCAGCTAAATCAAGCAGAGCTGCCTTGACCCTGTGTTCAGGGGGAATGCTTTGGATTCAGCAGACCTGGGTTCAGTTCCTGGTCTCTGTTTACTGGTCATGTCGCATTGGGCAAGGCGCTTACATTCTCTGGGCACCAGTCTCCTCATCTTTGAAGTGGGGATGATCATTCTGAGATCCTTGCCAGGGTGAGTGGAAACACTTCAGGTCATGGGCAGTAACACTATCTGGTACAACAACCCATTCACTAACAAAAGTTATGTTATTTACTGAACTTGAACTTGATTGCTATCCTGAAGTCCCCTCGCCCTGTGGCAGAATAATTTTTGTTCTTTAAAGTAACCTGCACTTGGCCGGGTGTCTCGGTTGTTTGGAGTGTCATCCTGTACACCAAAAAATTGTGGGTTTGATTGATCCTGGGTCAGGGCACACACTTGGGTAGCCGGTTCGATCCCTGGTCAGGGCTCAACAGGAGGCAGGCAATCGATGTTTCTCCCTCACATTGAAGTTTTCTCCTTTCCTCTCTTTCTCTGAGATCAATGGGAAAAATATATCCTTGGGTGAGGATAAAAAATAAATCTATGTGAGCCTGATCTATGTGAATCTGTGTGCCCAAACTGCTATGGGCACTCCGAGGGGAGAGATATAAAGAGACTGAAGGAAAAAGATTGAGAATCTAATGGGGGTGCTTAATTCCATCCCTCCTCCCAGCACACTCCACCAACCTGGAAGGAAGGGCAGTAATAGCAGAGGAAAGGCACTTAAAGCAAGAAGAGGAAGAAAATATGTGGAGGACAGTCTACTAGGCTTCACCCTGCGCTGACCTCTTCGAGGGTCTGACCTCTGGGTGATGCCAGAGGTTGCTGCCCCACCTCCTGACCACCAGAGGATACCCTAACTTGATCCTCTGGGTCCAGAAGGACCAGCAACACACATTTGTACCCTTTTGTTAGAATGGCTGGCCGGTCTTGGCCAAGGGCAGCGGCAGTGAGGAGAAGGGGCTGGGTGGAGCCAGGTCTGGACCTGCAGTAGGTACAGAGGTGCCAGGTCCACTCAGGTAAGTTGCAGGCCAGGGATGGAGCCCTGAACGATGGATCCCACAGGAACCGGTGCCGGCTTCTGGGGATCAGCGTGGCAAGACATGGAATTTAGACTTGGGTCTTGAAAAATGGTGGGAGAACTTCTTCATGCTTTTATTCCTTGTCTCCTGTCTCAAAGCTGCACCATTTCACTGTCTGGCATTGGTTTAGCGGACAGATGAGGACAGGAGTTTAGGAGATGCCAGGTATCTGGCAGCTGAAGGAAAGGCAAGCTCAGGAGGACAGGAGGAATGGCTCTGATGAACAGAAAGCGAGGTCGGCTCAGAGGGAAGTCGAAAAGGACAGATGAGGCAGGGGCAGGAGCAGCTATACCTTCTGGTCGTTGCCTGGCAGATCAGAGGGAGTCACTCCAAACCCTTCGGCAGCGAGAACCGTGTCTCACATTGACCATGTCTCACATTGACCACGTGGGAGCGGGCAGAGTTCATTTATCATGACTTCCCTCGACTGTACTTCCAACAAAGTCACTAGCAACTTGCTGGTGGGTGTGAGGACCTTATTCAACCCAAATGGCAAAATGTGGTGAGAAACACCAGACGCCTGCTGTGAAAGAGGCTGTCCAGAGGACGGTGACACCACAGTCTAAGTTGACATTCAGCCAGGACACCCGAAATGGCCATTTTGTTCACGGCCATCATCCAAACTGATCGGGACCTATGTGAATATGGTCACATAGTTGTAACCAGCTGTTTTGGAATGGCTGCTGCACATGATTGAAGACGAGGTTAAAGGAAAAGAGAGATGTGTCTGCTCAGCCCTTCACCACTTGGAGAAAAGCAACCAGAATGTAGCTCCTGCGGAAAAAAACCCTTGGGGTTTCCAGGGTACGTCAGTATCCATCTGGGTGGGGCTGTGCTGTCCTCGGGTGGTGCCTGGCCCCAGACGCTGTGTCGGGGACACTGCCTCCCTCTCTTGGGAGGCCTGATCAGAGACATTGGTCCGCTGGGATTGGTTTAGGTGGGGCCCCCACGTAAAAGCCAGTTTTGAAATGTGTGCTATATTTAGCAGTCCTTATTACTAACCTATCTTATACTATATGTGCTTGAAGACTTTCTTTTAGGTTTTTAAAAAGACTAAATACACTCGAAGGGGGCACATATCCTATAAGGGAAAAGTGATTTTCAAATTGAGGGAGGGAAATTCACTTTTCCTCCCACGTTTTTCTTCTTTACTTCTCAGACTTCTGGTCAGCAAACACGTGGGTTCCCCTCCACCCCCCAGGTGATTCTCTGCAACACCAGCGGGGTGTCCTACAATTTAATTCATTTACCCGGACGCAGTGGCAGATCCCACAGGTTCAGGGTTCAAGTCCTACAAGACTGCTCCCACCCCACCCCCGGACGCCAGTCCCAAGTCCAGGTTGTTGCCTGAGCCTCTGACAGAGGGGCTATAAATAGGAGGGTCCCACTGCGCCTTCCTTGGGTTTGATTAATTTGCTAGAGCGGCGCCCAGAACTCAAGAACTCCGCTTACTTACTGCTCAGCCGTTCATGGTAACAGGATGTGAGGAAGGACACCGATGAGCATCTGACAGAAGAGCTGTGCGGGGCCGGGTGCGTGGGAAGGGGCATGGAGCTCCCACGGGCTCTCCCAACGCACCCCCTCCCCCACCTCCATGTGGGCATCAACCCAGAAGGTCTCCAATCCCCATGCTTCGGGGATTTTTAGGGAGGCTTCCTCACGTAGGCATGATGGATCATTAACCCCATTCCAGCCGTTCTCCCCTCTCTGGACAATGGGGGGTGGGGTTGCAAATCCCAAGCTGCTAACCAGGGGTTGGTCTTTCTGGGGACCAGCCCCATCCAGAAGCCCACCCAGAGTCAACTCAGAACAGCAAAAGGGCACTCCTGTCACCAAGGAAATTCCAAGGGATTTAGGAGCTCAGTGCCAGGAACCAGGGCAGAGACCAAAATATACTTTTTATTTCATGCAGATCAATGGGGTTAAACATCTATTAGGAAGGATGATAATGTAGTTGGTTAGATACCCACCTTTGTCTTCTCATTGAGGGCACATGAAAGTGGTCTAAAAATTAACCAAAAAAAAAGCGGTCTAATAAACATGGGTGCCTGCTTCAATGTTTTTAAACAAATTTTTGAGGTATAATTTATGTCCCATAAAACCCACTTGTTTTACATGTGCAACTATTACTATAATTCAGTTTCAAGATGCAATTTTAATGCGTAAACCTCCAGACCTGTTGAACAGAAGACTCACCCTCATTAAGGAGCGGGGTTTAGATCTTTAGGGTAGGAAGCAGGGGACGACGGGTTTGTTTCCCTGTTGTGATCCCCCTCCCTCTCCCCCCCCTTCTCTCCCTCGCTCAGTTCTCTCTCTCCCTTTCACCTAGTGTGCTAGGTACGACTGGGAAGCCAATTCTCAGCCTGGATCAGAGAGACAGACAAGAAAAGCCATGGAAGAGATGTAGACTTTGTGTGTGTGTGTGTGTGTGTGTGTGGAAATGTCATCCCCAACTGTAGTGTTGCCCTGGGTATTATGGGGTCACCTTTATCTGAGCCCCATCCATGTCCCGGGAGACTGAAGGGCTCAGCTCGATAAACATTTATCGGGTACCTGTGCTCTCTGCTGAAGGTACAGAGATAAGGACTCAGCCCTGTCTCGATTTAAGCGGCTTTAATTCAACCTCAGGTGACTAAGCATGAATCAATGCTGTTGGCCTGACTGACCACTATCTGACAGACCCAGTACCTGTGTCTCGACCTTTGCCCTTGGGGAAATATAAGCAGTCCCCATTTTATTGCACTCAATTTTTATTGTGTTTCATAGATATTACGCTTTTTACAAACTGAAGGCAAGACCCCCCACCAGAATAAGAGGACAACATGCTTCTTTGGGGTGGTCAGGAACTGAACCTACAGTATCATCTCCTAGGTCTGCCTGTACAGGCCCTCCTCTGTCCTCCTGTGTCCCCTGATAACAGGACGTCTTCCTTATGGACTGGCGTGGCTTATTCCCTCCCTCCCTTCAGCTCTCCACTCCAAAGGTACCTCCTGGACCATGAGCTAAAGGGTCAGCTCTCTCCCAGGGAAGACTTTATACCCCCTTCCCTTTTTCACCCTGTGACACAGTGTATTTTACTTATGATGCTGTGTATTTTCTGTTTCCACCATTAGACTGTCAATTCTGTGAGGGCAGAAATTTGGGTCTATTTTCTTCTCTGTCCTAACCCTAGAACCTGGTTCTCAGCACACAGTCCGACGAACTCAAGGAATATTTGTGGAATGAATGCATGAACTTCTGTCTGCTCCTTATCTTGTTCCCCAATGCTGGGGCCCCGCCCTGCCACTCTACTTTATCAAGACCTGGGAGTTGCCGATCCTATCTCACCCCCAGGCATGGGCAGAGCCTCAGTCTGGAGTGGGTTTCTGGAAGCTTAAGCTTGTAGCTCTGAACACTGCTGGGTCCCAGTGGCCTTGCTCCTGGAACTGTCTCATTTAAGAATCTGTTCCCACGACAGGTTGTTGCCTGTTCTTCCCCTGCCTCCAAGGGTTGCTGCCTGCCTCATGCTGCCCCCCCCAGCCAGTCTTAAGAACTGGCTTATCCCGGTCTGCCCCAGTTAATTAACCTTCTCTGTGTGACAGCTTTACAAGACTGGACAGAAGGCAGAACACCCATGATGCTGTGTGAATTAAAACACCAGCCATTGGGAATGAATGGCCAAGGATGGAACATTCACCCCACACCCAGCTGAATGCTTGAATCCTGAATTGCTTTGAAAGTGGCTGAAAAAGGTTTAAACATTTTTGAAATCATTACTGGTCCCTGAAATTAGCTTCTTAAAAGTAACCTTTAAAGTAGCTCTTGTATAACCATCATATTTCTGGCCCAAATTTTCCTAGTAAATTCTTGGGTTGTTCTAACTCAGTGTCCTATTCCAAGCCTCCAGCCAACATCAGAGTTTTCAATACTCTCATTAGCTTCTCATTGAAAGAAAAAAAAAAAAAATTTCTGCCCTAAAGTTGAGGTTGAAAATACTCTTGACGTTTTCTACTCCAAGACTCCTTAGGTTTTTAGAACACATGTATTAACTTTCACTCCTGCCAAGGGTGCAGGAGAAGCTGTGACTTCAGGGAACAAAAGCACACAGAGGAGCCAGGTGAAGGCTGCATAAATGGGGTCCTGGAGAGGACTGCCAGTCACCAAACTTCATCCATTTCTTGGAGACTGACTTCTGCATGTGCTAGAAAACATTACTAACAGGCTTTATTTGTGGGACGAGACAGGACGGTCAGTCGACTTGAGCACCTTAGGAATTTCCCTAGGTCATGCACAGCTCCCTCTGGTTCCCAGGGTTTCTTTCTCACCGCCTCCGCAGAAGCACTTCAGCGAACTATTGGGAGAGGTCCGAGTGGCCGCTCTTTCCTTTGGGACCCGCCTGTGGGGACATGAAGAAGGCTTAGTTCAGGCAGCTGGGAAGGGCTCGCGTGGGTGACTCAGGGACCGCTTTTTCGAACTGGTGCGGCAGTCCGGGAAAGTTGGCAGGCTTTGCTTTCAAGTCATAGAGCTCTGGGCCTTCATTCTGCCTAGAAATCCTTCAAAAAGACGCCAGGACATGGAAACCTCTACCAGCGACCTCCCTCCTCCATTCCCCTATTTTATAGTTAGCGCCAGAAGCAAGAGACCATGTTCTTGGGGGAACTAGACATCCCGAGAGGAGTTTGGGTCTAAGGTGGAGATTAGGGTGGGCCAGGGGTTCGGTGGTCCGCGCTGTCACAGAACCCTCAGGACCAGCGCCTCCCTGCTCCCCTTACCCCTCCCAGGGGGGCCAGTGGGAGGGGGATGTGTTGGGCCTCCCATCCACAAAAACAGGACTCGCCCTGGCTGGACTACGTGAACTTTAAGGGTCAGCCAATACGTATCTGCGGTGACGCGGGTCCACGCAGTTTCTGGAAACCAGACGATCTCAACTCCTCCCTCGCTCGGTCCCCTGGTCAGGAGCTGCAGACTGGTTCCCGCTGGCCTCAGCCCCCCACCTCCGCCCCGCCCTTCGGCCGGCTGGGCTCGGCCTCCTTTCACACCTGATTCCAGCACAAGTCCCACCTGCTAGGGTGGAAAAGATGACGTCGAGGACCCCGCTAAGGTTGGGCCCTTGGGGGCAAGGCCGAGAAAGGGCATGAGGGAGGGTGGGCTGTTCCTCACCCCTGGGGGTGGTATGCGATTCTGGACGCACTTACTGACGTCCGGGACAAGTGGCGTGGTGTGTGTGTTGCGGGGGGAGGGGGGCGGGGGGAGCGCTGGAGGAGGTGGAGCCGCCGGGCAGGGGCGGTGCCGCGGGGAGCAGAGCCCGGCCTCTCACCCCCACCAGTTTGGTGCCTTAGTCTGGGCGGTGTTACAAAAAGCTCCCGCTCTCTGCTGAGCGGCAGTGTCCAGCGGAGAGCGCGAGGGCGTAGGGCAGGTGGGGCGCCTCCCCTAAGGCGCGGCAGGGAGCTGGGGCTGCGGACTCCGTGCTCCCGGCGCTCGCTCGCCGCGCTCCACGCCGCACGTCTGGCCGAGCGGGTGGCAGGCGCGGCGGGACCACCGGGCGACGCTGCCGCCACCACCGTTTCTGTAGAGCGCTCCCGAGTCTGCCGCCGAGAGAGGTCGGTGAGTTTCGGTTTGTTTCTCTGCTCTGCCCCTCCTGAGTCGGGGGCGGCAAGAGGGGCACACTGGGATGTCAGCGCCCGCAGGCGGCCTCACCCGGAGCAGAGAAGCAGGAAGGGGGGAGCCGCCTTCTGGCGCGTTGGGGATACCTTTTTGCCGGTGGATGGGGGTGGTAGGGCGAAGGGGTTTGGGGAGGAGAGCGCAGGGCGTGGGACGGAGGAAGCCCCGGGGCGTGGGGAGGTGGTCCCTAGAGTCACGTTTGTCCCTGGCGCTGGTGGAGTTGGGCTGTCGGCTGGGGCTAGGGAAGGAGGGGTTGGTTTATGGTGGGGAATGGCGCTGTCGGCGGCTCTGCTGAGTCCTCGGATGCCCCCTGGAGCTCCGGTCCGAAGGAACTGTCTGGCCCGCGCCGCGCGTGCCCCTAGGGGTGCACGTGCATGCACGCGCGCCCCAGCTGCGCCCCCACTCCGCACACCTTGGAGTCGGTCCTCTCACAAGCCCCTTGTTGAGCGCCTTCCCCACCCGCAGAAGTTGCCCTCGCGCGCCCCTCTGTGGCCCCGCGGCCCTGCGGCCCCTCCGGGGAGGATAGGACGCAGTGGTGGGCCAGATGTTGGGGGTGTCTTTTTGCGAACCCACGCGCCTGGGGCTCTTGCTCCTGGAAGGGCAGCGGCAGGACAAAGCAGGCTGGACTGGTGGGACGCTGCTTGAGAAGCGGCGCCCCACACCCCCATCCCGCCTGGGGTGGCGGTGGGTGGGGGGAGCGTGGCATGGTTTTGGGAAGAGTAGAGAAATCGGCAAAACAGAGTGACAGTGACTTGATGAGGTGACAGGCGGCGTGAAGGAAAGAAGGATGCTCACGAATGCAGCGCTGGTCTGTCTGGCCGGGTGACGGGGCGCCCCGCATTCCCATCTAACCAGGCGTAGCTGGTATATTTTGCCAGTGTGTATTTGCCCTAAGATGTTATTCTCCGCTTTCTCGTATTTCTTTCGAATTTCTTTCTTGAGGGGTTACAGTGGCCAGCAAAAGCACTACCACCAGGGGAGGACTTGGGGGCGGGGGAGACTGCAGAGGAGTGGCGGGAGGTGGTTATATCTCCAGTAGAGACAATCAGGAAGCCTTCCGCCCCTCCGCGGCCCGCCAGCCCTCCACACCTCCGCCGCCTTCCCCCCACCCGCTCAAGGCACCGGCTCCACCGCCTTGGGCCGGGAGGGTGCTTGGACGTCTTTCTCTGCTGCGCGTATCTAACCCTTGCTGCCTGTGTTTCACTGCAGGCTGAACCCAGCTCAGACTCAACCGTGCTTCCTGCTCGGCAGCCTCGAGTCTCCCAAACGCGTAGTGTTTCCACTTGATGTCATCGCGCAGAGGGGGTGAAAGGCTCGGTGACAGATTCAGGTAACCCCCAATAATCTGGATAGCCGCCTGAGCGTCTGTGGGTCATTTGGGCCAACGGCGTCAGCACCGGCGTTGGGCGGCTTCTGCATCGCACCATTCCTTTCCTGTCCGTGGGGAGGAGGGGTCTGCTGGAAAGAAATTGCCAATGACTTGAAACCTTCCTTTGGAGGAAGGCATTCAGGGCGGCAGGGTGCCTTGGGGGCTGTGTAAATTCCACCTGCTTCCCTCCGATGAGAATAGGCAGTTGTGTCTGAACGTGGGATTTGGATATATACCTGCTTTCTTATGTGTAGTAGTGTATTTGGGCTTTAGTGGGATAGCATTTGTTGAAAAGGTATCAGTATGGCTGGTTATAAATTTGACCAGTGCTCAACTGGGGCACAGGTCAAATATAGTGACTTTCCTATGAAATAATGTCTTTCCCCCACCCCTTCCTTGCGATAGTGTTTGCAGTATCAGTATGTCAGCTGCCAGTCAGTGGGAGGTGGAAGGGAGGGCTGCTGGGTGGGGGGCGGTGCAGAAAGAACAGAAACAGAGCTTTAGTTAAGTTTCCATTTATAAAACTGTGAACCATTAGGCTCTCAGTCTGCGTTTTATCTTTAGGTTGTTGGTTCTTTTCCAAAAACTCTGGCCTGTTCTTTTCTTTCCAAGGATAGTTCTGTTTTGATGTCCACCTAACCAGATCTGGGGTTCTGGTGGTAGAGCTCTGTGAACACGTAACCTTCAGCCGCAGGAGGACGCCTTGGCATTGACATTGTCTCCTAGAGGGCAGAGTCCTGGCGCCCTGCACGGGCAGCAGCGGATGTGCAGGGAACGGTTGTGGGACGTGAGGACGGTCATGGGACCGGACCCAGTGCTCGCTGTGGAGGACGGAGGGATTGCTGAGGGCCGGAGGCTCCTGGTTTGCTGGTGCTCTCGCTGGCTCTGCAGTGGGAGCCCCGGCACGCTATCAGTGGCAGATTCTCTCCCCCCAACCAAGTCCCTTGGGAAAAGAAAACAAAATAACTTGAAAGGTTTGTCACTGGCCTCCAGGGCTGTTTTGTTTTGAAAGGTGACTTTAAGAAATATAAATGACACTGGCGTTTATCCTTCTCCTCCAAGGCTGCTGGAAGCACGGGGAGAAGTAGGTGACTTATCTGGCCCCAGCCGAAAACAAAGGCTGGGGCTTTAGGAAGATCGGATTTGTGATGGTGTTCGGATAGAGGTATTTTGACAAGTAATTTTTATGTCAGCAGTAAGCAGGGTGTGTGCTGTATTCCTGTAAGAAGAAAAACCACGTGATGGGGTAAGAGGGAGTGTAACAATGCAATAGAAACAAAGGGTGTGGTGTTTTTTTTTCTTTTAGACAGAAAAAAAATAAATACCTCATACACACAATTCCACTTGGGAAAACAGCTGCCTGTACATGTAAATGCATGTCCAGGAACAAAGCTAGCCATGGTGCAGTGTTAGGTTTCACTGTGGTTTTGAATTGTGTACAGTAATAAATCACAATTAAGTGTTGTATTGGTGTTCAGTGTTGTTTTGTTGTTGCTGTTTAAGGTGGTGGCTCCCCCGCCCCCAGGCGTCTGCAGAGGTCTATTTATTTAGCTCTAAAGGTTGGCAGCCCTAAAGGTTGCCCCTAGAGGTTATTAGAACAACCTTTTCCCTCCAGAGCTCTTTCTAGACATTCATTTAATCCATTCAGCAGATGTTTATCAAGCACTTGATAGATAATGGGCTTTGTGATAAGGGCCAAGGGGTGGAGGTGGGGTGTGGAGACCTAAAGAGGAACCACCTTCGGGAGCTTATGGGGCAATGGAGAAATGAGGACCTGATTCTAATTAAGGTCACTGGAAGCTAGAGAGAGTCACAGAGTGGTATTGGATTTGCGGGGAGGGAGCATGTGGTCATTCAGCCTTTGCTTGAATGCTTCTTTCATTGGGCACCTCACTACTTTGTAAATGACTGAACCTGTTGTTAGAAGGCAACCTACTCTTCCTGGCCTTTAGACTCTTAAGCAAATTTCATGAATGGTTAGATTTCACTGCTGTTGAAAGGTCATTCTGTTTTCACTCCTTATCCTTCAGAGTTGTCTAACCTGTCGGCATCCTATGCATTTTCAAGGTTTTGGGGGGGTTTTTTGGTAAAGATTTTATGTATTTATATTTAGAGAAAAGGGAAGAGAGGGAAAAAGGGAGAGAAACGTCAGTCACTTGCTCTTGTATGTGCCCCAACCAGGGATCAAACCCATAACCCAGGCGTGTGCCCTGACTGGGAATCTAACTGGCGACCGTTTCACTCTTCGAGACAACGCCCAACCCACTGAGCCACACTGGTCAGGACATACCTTTCAAGGTTTTATTCAGTCCCTACTGGCCTTGAATTTTGAAACAAATTCTGCTTTTCTGTATAATGTGATTTAGAAAACAGATGAGGGAGGGGGACTTTGCAGGTATCTCTCTCTTTTTTAAACAGTGATGTATCAGCAAGATAGGTTGTTTTGCAGTGACAAAGGACCTCCAAATCTCCTTGGCCGAGGGCATTTTCTTGCCCATGCCGCGTGTCCAGTGGGGTCAGCAGGTGGGCCCCGCTCATCGTGCTCACTCAAAGACCCAGACTGATGGATGTGAGATCCCGAGAGTGCCTGCAGGGTCACTGCAGCACTGGAAAGGAACTTGGGGAGTCTTGTTTTAGCTTTGACATGATCTGACCTAGAAGTGACTTATGTTGCTTGGCTGGGACTAGTCCTATGACCCCATGTGGCCACAGGCCAGTATTTCTTGCACCGAAAAGGGAGAACAGGATGGAGGTGAGTAGCACTACTGACTTCCCCAGGTGAGGGGGCCCAGATGGGGTTTTAAAGTGGGTCCCTCCTGGGCCTCGCTCAGTACTCTGCAGGTATTGGGTATCACACAAGTATCAATTGAATGAATGAAGGACACATATCTTAAAGAATCTGGTTCCATCCCACCCTAATCTGACTGTACACTGGTGATCAAATAAAAGATTATAATTTTCTCTTTCAAGTGGTGGTTTATTCGGAAGTGCTAGGCCAGGAGATAGCTCCAAGGCTGCTCTCAGGAGGTTTGGTGCTTCACATTATATAACAGAGAGGTGTTACCTCCTGACTGTCTCTCCCTCCCCATCTGCCTCTTGTCGAAGACTTCCTGAGTGTGTTTGGCACAGCTTAAGGTAGAAAAGTGGCAAAGGGCTGAGCATCACCCAGGATGTGGCCTTGCCCAGCAGAAACTGGGGGCAACAGGGAGGACCTAGAATGGGCAGGGGTGCTTATAGGGTGCCTTAGGTCTCCCTCTGGTTACTTCGATGTTTAGAAAGAGTCACTGGGGTCACAGGGCTAGGAGGACATCCAGAGAGTGTGGGGGCATGCGTACTTCCCTCGGCGGCCATGGCGACTACCAGGTCAGTTCGAAGGCTGTCCTTCCCCACTCTCCCTGCAAACTGTTTGGTGCTCTGAAAAGGCATCGCGAACAGCTGTGGCTCAAGCAGGTGGTGGCTCGTAAAGAGATTTTGCTGTGGGAAGTGCCGGTCACTCAAACATCTTTGCTCGTGTTGTGATAAATGCATGCGTGGGTAAGAATTTTTAGGATTTTGATGAGTACTTGGAGCGTGAGCATGGAATTTAACAGAATAGCATTGCTTCTGACTCAATAATCACCTCGTGGAAGTCGTCTTTATAATAACAGCTCTCTGTAGACAGGTGACATGGTGAACTGACTGTTGGCTGAGGCACAGTGACCAGAGGACATGAGTGTTGGCCGAGAACGCAGAGGCTGCCCTCTGGTCCAGCGTCCCCTGAGTGAATGACAAAAGACTGTACCCAAAAAGGTTCTGAAGGGGGAGCTGAGCAGCCCGGAAACCAGCAGGGAACCCAGACGCAGCCTTGACCCCGAGAACCAGTGCAGGGTTGGGCTGCCAGCCAGGCCCGGGCTGAGAAGGAAAATTAAGCCCCGAGGGACTTGCCTTGAAATATATTTGGGAAGCTCCAAAATACATTTCTGTTTTGGTTGACCACTGACTTCCCACCACTTTAACTTCAGAACGAAGCCGGCTGGCTGTCCAGGTAGGTCACTTGTGGAGGGACTGTGGTTCCTGGAATGACAAATGTGAGGTCAAAGGTCATGGAAGCCGAAGGCAAAGGCAAAGGAAAGGAGGAGGCATTGGTTTTCCTGCTCGTTCCCTCCTGGCTCTGGGAGCTGCCCTGCGTGTTCCGGGAGTCAGCCTCCATGGTTGGAATCACAGTTTGGATAAAATAAGCACTTGTTTTCTGTTTGAAGGTTTTCTACTTCTGGTTGACTTGCTGTCATCGTAAGAGTTAAAGAGGAAGGCCTCAAGCGGTGGACATGAGGCCCCCATTTCCTTTGGGTGGGTCTCAGCCTGCCATTTCCTGGCCCAGACCCGGGCCAGCTGCTGAGGCTGGGAGCACCTCCCTGGCGGAGCTGTGGGCACTGCTGGCGCTCCCCTGGGAGTGGAGCGGATGCCTGGGAAAAGAGGCCTTGTTCGCCACTTGGTTCATTAATTCCTGCGTGGATTAAACTCACCGCCAGCGTTCTGGCGTGATAAAACTCACTCTCACATGCAGGGCTTCCTGGGGTAGCAGATCTCTGTGCACTACCGGGACGGAAATGCAGGTGTGCCCAGGTGGCCTGTAGTCTTGGACGTGGAGGTGCAGGTGCTGTGTCCCGTGTTTCTCTTTGCTCTGGCTGCTCCTCTCCACCCCCATCCTACTCCTACCTACCAAGCAAATGTAACTTTTCTGGCTGAGTTCCCATTCATCAATCCAGATAATCACACTCGATGCACTCCTCCTTGAGCCTCTGTAAGAACTGATGAGGTTCTGGTAAAAAGCTTCTATGGATACTGTGGAAATAGGATAGAACATTATTATTAATATTGGTATTCTGTTTATGAACAGGTTAACTCCCCCTCCCAAGTGACAGGCCCCACAGTTCCTTCACCTCCATCCTAGCTGAGCGCCTGTTTCTCTCGGGGCTATTAGAGTAGGTTCTCTCACCCGCTGGCTTTCCCACCACCAATTCACATTACAAAACGCCCTCCCCCTTAGGATGGTAGGTTGGTTTCATTGCTCATTCCCTTGCTTTATAACCTCCAGTGGCTTCTGGTTTGAGAGGGTGGGAGAGGGGAAGAAGTCTATATTCTTTCCTTTAAAGTTACCTGCAGCTTGACCTCTAGACTTCCTTTTCAACCTTGACTTTCATTCTGCCTGACTTCAAAATGCCTCATTAGCCGGGATGATTAACCCACTGTTCCCCCAAAATGCTTTGCATAGCCTCTTTTTTAATTTTGGAACATTCTGTGGCCTACAGTGTCCTCTCCCTACACCACATCTTTAAAGGTGGACTCCGTCCGCTCTTAGCACTTTTAAAAAGTTAACTGGCCCTGGCTGGCGTGGCTCAGTAAATTGAGTGCTGGTCTGTGAACCAAAGGGTCGCCAGTTCGATTCCCAGCCAGGACACACTCCTGAGTTGTGGGCCATGTCCCCAGTAGAGGGTGCACAAGAGGCAACCACACATTGATGTTTCTCTCCCTCTCTTTTTCCCTCCCTTCCCCTCTGTCTAGAAATTAAAAAAATAAAAAATAAAAAAGGTAACTCTCACTTTAGATGTTACCGGTCCTTTATTTTTCCACAGTTCTTTGCCAAAATTGCCTCCATGTTTCAGTTCATTCAATACTCATTCATTCATTGTACAAAGGGCACTTATTGCCTCGTATTATCACCTAAGATTGACATCCTCTTTGTGTCTGTTTAATTGCAAAGAACGGAAACCCACTCAAGCTAAAGGGAGGTGTATTGAAAAGATGTCTCAGGACATCTTTTGTTGTCAAGCCACATACCACGAGAGTTCCAGTGGACAGGACTCTTCTGGTCATTGCTGAGTGTGGGGAGAGGGTGAGGGGTACAGTCCCCCCCAGGGGGCCTTTCAGCTGGCAGATGTAGAGATCAGGACCAGCAGGGTCTTGGTTCCTGGCAAGGTCCTTAACGGCTGGATGAGGTTAGACCCAATTTGTATTCTCCCCCTCCCCTTCTATCCCCCCCACCGATGTTTACACAAAGCAAAGTCTCAGCAAATAATCATTCACAACAGAGAAATGATTTGACCTGCAGTGATAAAGGAATTATAGGTGCTTTTACTCTATTTAAAGGAAGCCGAGAGACTTATTTTTAAGAGCTTTGCCTACTTGCATGAATAATGATTAAAAATGGAATGAAATTAGAGCTGTCAGGCTACAGTGTGCCCACCGATGCTTGAGAGGTGAGCGGTCTCACTGGGCACCACCCTTCTAACAACATAAATCGTTATTGACAGTCTGTTTTTTCGACTTCAATTTGCCTACTTCTTCCAAAACAACAACAAAACAAAAAACCTCTCTCCTCGGTGGCACAGAGCAAGCAGCCCAGGAACTTTCCACTCGCCAGGCCAGCCCACGGTCTCGAGCAGCAGACTGAGCTGTAGGGGTTTGACACCAGTGAGGTAACACTGTCCACAACTGGTGACCATCAAATCTCCCTTCCTAATTAACTTGCGGTTGGCAGTGCCTTTGTGATAGACATCTGGTCTACCTCACTTCTTTTTTTTTTTTTTTTTTTGAAATACTCATCCACATGCTAGACGGTTTTTAACACCCAGGATGCTTGATCATTATGGATAGTGTTTTTATGAAAGAGGAAATGTGTTCAGCTGCTTGGAGAAAATGGCTAGGAATGTATTAACATTAAAATGTTCTCAGCTTGACAAATAGTGAATGGAGCTAAGATAAATGTCCCTCAAACAAAGTATTTAGTGTGGCATTCTTTTGCAGTCTTATTGCTCTGGGGTAGGTTTGCAAATTGCCTCCTTGCAGGTTAATATAGATTAAAATTGGTTGCAGAGCACTGGATAGATCTCTGCACGTGGTTTAGAGAATTCGTCCCCTCATTGCCTTTGGCCATGCAGGTAGAGGACCAGTGTTAACCAGGGAGCCTGCTGGTCCATTCCTGCTCCGCACTGACGCCTCAGGATCCGTCTGTTCACGTACGGTGGTGGATGACGTAGCATTTGAAAAAGGGAACATCAGTGACTTAGGTATACAATTGCATTTATTACATTTATTTAAATATTGAGTGCCTACTATTTGCCAGGCACAATTCTAACGGCAATCCATGCCTTGTGGCAGCTTAATATGTGAATTTAACTAATAATTGAGTTGCTTTTCTGCCTTTTAGGCAGAGGGAAAACCAAAAGGGTAGAGAATAAAAGAGATGAATCTGATACCCTTCTCCCTCAGTTCTTGATCCCTTACCGTATAGGTCCACCTAGCTTGATCCAAATTCAGTGAAGTGGTTAAAAATGTAAAGTAAGATGGGTTGGGCTCCAATGTGAGCTCTGCCGTGATGACTTTGAGTAAATAAGGTCGGACCGAGCCTTTGTTTCTTCATCTGTAAGATGGGGACAATCAACCTCGCTGAGTTACTGCAAGAGTGAGATCATTCACACAAAGTGCTGCCTTAAACCTCAAAAGCACCGAATATGTGGCAGCTAGGATTAATGTCCGTTTCATTCAGTGACTGCCATCCACCAGTCATTGTGCCGGATTCGGGAAATCTCAGGATGAGGAGTCCTGGTCTAAAGGGAAGAAGCTCTTAAACCACCCATGGAGATAACCACATCCAAATAACTACAGCCTGTGATGTTTTTGAAGGTGTCTTTTGTGTCATTGCTATCGGAGAGTCTTTGCAAAGCTTTGGTGAAGTGGCCCAGGGTAGAAAAATGATAGGCCTTCTCAGGAGGAAGCCAGAGAAAGCTGGTTTTGAGACAACCTGCAGCCAAAGGGCGCCAGCCTCTCTGCTTCTGTGGCTTCACTACTCCCTGGCCCGTGAAAGGCGCCCTGTGAGGGACCTCCCTTTCCTAGGACCTGGCCTCAGTTTGTCCAGGACTGAGAGGATTCCTGGGGGGAGGGACTTGCCATTTTAAAACCAGAATGATCCCAGGAGAACCGGGGTAAGTGGGCCACTCTCCTTAGGGGCCCTGTGCTTGGTCTGTGATGGGTGTTTGGAATCCTAAATCAGGCTTGGTGGCCATTTTACGTGGTGAGACACATGGCCACCTAAGAGAAGAGGCAGGAGAGACTGGCTGAATAAGATAGGATGAGGCAGTATGGCTTTGTCCGTCCTTTTATTTATGAATCTGCTCTTTGGAATGGGATCATTGTTTTAAAGAAGAGAGCTGTTTAATAAAGGCAAGAAGGTTGACTAGACAATCTAAATGTACAGTTCGTCGGATCTTTAAGGAATTACACTTACTGCTACTTGCTTGGTAGGATTGTGGCACAGGGCTTGGTACATAGCAGGCACTCAATAAACACTTGTTGAAGGAATGGTGGCATCAGTTTATTCTTCAGAAATAACTTTGAGAGCTGGGTTCTAGTCCAGGCTGGGTTGCTGCTTGCCACAGGATTTCAGCCTGGGCCCTTGGAGAACTCACTAGAAAATGTGTGAACCTGGGCCTACTCTGGGTTTCCTGTCACCCTGATGTCTGGAGCGTATTTATGGATGAGCTTATGCTCTTCCTGACTGTTTGCTTTCTTCCTGGTGGATCCACATAAGGCTAGCGGACGAGTCACCTTGCCCTTTTGCAGCTAGGATGCTTTTGGTAATGCACATGAGCCCAGTGTGGACTGTGATGGGGGTGCGTGTATGCCCAGGGCCTGGGGCTTTTCTCCCACAGATAGATGTGGGAGACTTCCTGTCCAGTCCATTAATGCCAAGAAGGGGCCGGGAGGGGAACCAGTCCTGTTCCCTACGACCGAGTGGAGAGATCCAAAGTCCTGACTCCGATTCACTGGTGTTCCTTCTTTCTGAATCTCTAACTCCTGGGATTGATGGTGTGGGGGTTCAGAGCTGGTCACCCCAAAATGTGCTTCTGTGGTATGTAGGTTATTTTGAGCTAAGGGCAGTTTTAGCTTCAGGGTGGAGAAACTTCTGCCCCTCTCTTTACTTAGAGGAACTTGGATGAGGGGCCTTGACCATAGTAAGAGATTATTTTTGACCCACCTATGAGATAGGGCAAACTTTCATTTACTAAACCTCTGCTCTTACTGTCCTGGGATGGCCCTTTGAAGCCCCCACGATATGTCACCTCACCACTAGCTCAGGGAGTCTTACACACCTCAGTCCCCTTTCTGTCTCCGACCTTCCTCTGCCTTGGGGGGGGGGGTGTCTCCAAAGTTCACGCATGTGTGTGAATTAAATTTGGTCATTTTCTCTAGGCAATCTGTCTCACGTCTATTTGATTATTTAGACCATCCAAAGGAACCTGGAGGGCAGAGACAAGTTTGTTCCACCCCCTCAATGGCAACTGATAAGACCCTTAGATAAGCCACCTATGTTTCTGGTAATAAACTGATGCCTCAGATAATAACCCTTTGTGTCCTGTTTCTTCTTGGGAGTGTGACTGTTTATCTGGGGATGGTAGGTTGGTGCCAGCTGACCTGCCCAGAATGGCCAGGAACGGTAATGAGCTTGCTGCTTGCACTTCCGTGAATCTGATGCACGGAGTGCCTGAAGGCAATTGTCAGACATGTACGTCACCCTTTCTGTGGAAATGTGCATTTCCCTGTAATCGCAGGTACGCCGGGGTGTATTCATTCATGTCCCCAGTGAGCCAGATTTCTTCAAGGTCTGTCTATACCTGCACCTAAGAAAAAGGTATACCTCTCTTAATGGAAGGGGAATCTTCCAGGCAAATGGAATCCACTTAATAAATTACCTTTATGTCTGTACACAGAATGCAAAACGTCAGCCCAAAGAACTGGTGTTTCTTTGCAGAGTGAGTCGCGTACTTATTTTTTCCAACACTGGAGTCAGGTCTGTCATAATTTAATCGTTCACCCACCTTGGGTTTAGGACAAAATACTAATAGGGTTTTTGAGAATTGTATCCTTTGGCGGTGATACTTTCCAGGATGTTCATTGATTTATAGAAAAATGTCTTCACGAACACGTAAAAAGAACACGTATTTTACCCCAGGTTTATTTCACCTTATCTGTGGAACCCACCCTTAGCTGTGCCAAACCCTGTCTTTAACGTACTTCTTAGAATAACTTTCTCTTGCGGTCAAGTCCAGTCTGCAGTGGAAATTGGACGAAAGCAGCTGTCCAGACAACTTAGAACTCCTTGTGGATGAGAATGGAGGGTGGTAATGATCACTTTCACAGTCTAAACAGGATCCAGCCTACTCCTTCCAGTTTCCTTGGCTCTCATTTCGTTCCTTACCTCCAACTTACTGCAAGGGGCAGTGCCATTAGATTCTGTCACCACTGTCGGTGAAGGTGAATGGGGTTTCGGTTAGGCGAAGCCCTAGAAATGAATGACCAATGGCCTGCAATTCGGAATTCTCGCCCCGCCATCGGAGGAAGCAATTTCGAACACACTCCCTCCCTGTGGCTTCTGCAGTCCGCTTTTCTCATTTTAACTCCTCCTTTGAGATTCTGACTTGTAAAGAAACACATTTCTTCCTTTTATGAGGCTTTTTAGTGCTAGGTGACTGGTGGTGTTCAATATAATCTATAGTACTTAATAGCTAAATACGCTTTGTTTTCCCAAAGCTGATCACAGTTAAAATAAGAAAAGTAGAGAGAGAGAGAGAGGCAACTGTTTGAAGGAAGGAGAGTGGATACAGCAAAGAGAATAATGGGGTAAGTGGTTGTGTAGGAATGTGGTACTTTAAAAATTTGGTGCGTGCTTCAAAATAAAAAATAACTGTTTTTTACATGGCGATGATTTCAGCTCCGTAATTAAAAACATCTTTGCCCAAAAAGCAAATTGCAGCTGTTCTTCGTGATTTTCTACACGGAATTTCATCAGATATTTTCCTTCCCAACCTGTGTTGGATTCCACGATTTATAACAGTTTGGGGGGGGGGAGTTGGGGTGCTTACTAGAGCACAGAGATGATAGTGTTCGTGGTGTGCTTCAGGCTCAGCACTAAGTGCTTCCGGCCTGAGGCAGCTGAGCCTGGAAAGCCAGGTGACTTGTCCAAAGTCATGTGGGAGTTTCCGCCAGGGCCAGTGTGCTAGACCCTGGCCGTCTGGGTTCTTCATGATCTTCACTGTGCCCTGGGACCCACATTCATCTCTGGGATTAAGAATTGAAAGAAGAGAAAACGAAAAAAAAAAAACAAAAAAACAAAAAAACCCAAATAAAAGCAAATGGGTTCAGTGTAACATAATTTAAGAGGTCTGACTTCTAAACTGTCCTGTCTTCGGGAACAAAGATGAATGATCTTGGCCAACCACTGAATCAATCTGGTGTTGACTTTGAGGCCGCGTTGTTTGAAAGAGTTGGTGATGGATTTTGCTGGGGACCTTGCAGTGAGATTTCCGGTCATTACCCGAGCTTTGCCTCACGCTAACACGTTTCTGTGACGCCTGGTGGTGTGAAATGTTTCTGGAGGGACCACTTGATGGAAGGCCGGTGTACGTAGCTGTGTGAGCAGTCGAGTGTGGTGCTGGGGACTGAAGACTTTCGCGAATGCAGCATTTAAAAATACGTTTCAACAAAACCGCCCTTCCTACCCTAGTTACTGCTGTCCTCCGTATTGGAAAGGGCAATAAACCATGTCCTTTCATTTTGCCTCTGCTTTGTTCATGCAGTTCCCTCTCCCTGGAACAGTCCCCCACAACCCCCCCCTTCTTCCCCACACCAAACAAAAATAAAAACAAAAACAAACTACAATCCCCACAACATCTCGATGGAAGCTGTAAGTATAGTGTTCCTTTGAGATTTCCTTCCCTTTCTGCTGCCCTGCGGGGCCTCCCCCTGACTCTCTCAGGCAGAATTAATTTCCCTTCCACGTGCTCTTTTTAACCCCTCTTACTCCCGCATATGGTAACTCGGTCTGCGATTGCTCCCCCGCTCCATCGTGACTGCTTGGTCTGTAGGGACCTTGTCTCGTTTAGTAGTTTGGATGAATGAATCGGGGAACAAAGAAGCAGATGAATGAACAAACTGTGATGTGGACTTGTCGGGATTAATTAGAGTGTGTGCTAGTGGCACATGGTGGCAGACCTCAGCAATGAGATGATGAGTGGCGCCTGGCTCGATGCTTGTGAATGTCAATGTTACCAGCATTTTGGCCAGGTAACTTTTTGTTGTGGGGAGACCGTAGGGTAGTTTCGGTGGGATGTTCAGTAGCATCCTTGGGCTCACTCTACCCACTTGATGCCAGTTGCCCAGTGGTCACAATCATAGGTGTCTTCAGACATTGCCAAATGTCCCCAGGAGTCAAAATGACCCCTAGTTGACAACCACTGTCCTCACTATGTTCTGCATCTAGATGGGGCCCCAGGACTGGTTCTCACCAACAGGACGTGTGTAGAGATGACAGGCAGGTAAGAGTGGGGTGCCTTTTCTTCACTTGCTCGTGTCTGGTCTGCTGGTCAGCTGCTGGGGTGCAGCGGAGAGGTCTGAAATTCCAGGGCATGAGGGAGCCACGGGATGAAAGGAATCTGGGTCTTGAATGACCATGTGGAGCAGAGCCTCCCTACCAAGCTGCACTGGAATGCAGTGTGAAGAAGAGATCAAACCATTACTGCGTTAGGCCAGTGAGGTTTTGGGGTGTTTGTTTTGGTGGTCAGTCTACCTTGCCTAATCTTCTCTCCCGCTGGGGCTGAAGAGACCTCGCTGAAGCCACCCTGTAAGTAGTATTCCACAGTGAATAAAAACAGAGATTCCAACCTTGGAAACAGATTTTTGTTTTTTTGGTTTGTTCCTGTGTGGTATCAGTCTTATTGCCATAATATTTATAATTTGTATTTTTATCAGAAAATAAGACGATGATAGCCCTAGCCAGTTGGCTCAGTTGGTTGGAGCATTGTCTTGTGGACCTAAAGGTTGTGGGTTTGATCCCAGGTTGGGGCACATGCCTGGGCTGCGAGTTCAGTCCCAGTCGGGGCCGTGTGAGGGGTGGCTGGTCAGTGTTCCTCACGTCAGTGTTTCCTTCTCCCTCTCTCCCTCCCTCCCTTCCCCTCTCTCCAGAATCAATGGGCATGTCCTCGGGCGAGGATTAAAAAAAAAAAAAGATGATGATAAGTGTGAATTTGTTATTTTACCATTCTAATCATTCTGACATGTGAATAATGAACAGTTTTGAGCTATAAATAATTTTAGTAAAAAGTAATAAAGCACCAGGTATCCTAGCAGCTTCCATTTTACTGTGTATGAATACGTACCTGGAACACAGGTTCAGGTTGAGATATTTGTGGAAATTTATGTTTAATGAGTTGTAACAATTTTGAGGGAACCTGACAGATGTTGCTCCCCGACAGTCACAGCTGTTCCCCACACCATTAACAAATAAATCACTGCATGATGCGACGGGCTTCGGAATGGACTCATGTATGCTCAGTGCAGCCAAGGTGCTGTGGACTAGTGTCTTCTAAAAAGCCGAACTGAAAACCTGGCTTATCAGATTCAATTCAGTGCACAGTTCTAGATTCTCTTGCAGCCATTAAGTGTATCTGTGGTTGTGTCTACGCAGAGCCGCCGACCGAAATGCGTAAGTCAACCGGCCTCACTTGGCACCCTTCCCGGCTGACAACGGTGGGGTTGTTTGTGGAAACAATGGCTGTCTGTGGGTCCGCCCTCCGTGGCTGAAAGCTCTGCACTGGGTTCAGTGGTCTTGGAGCCTGCTCGGTTTCCACGGCATTCAGTTCATGGTACTTCACTGCGCAGAGAGCTGCCCCCGGGGGAATTTCACCCCACCTATCAGTCAAAGCGTCCCTGTCGGGAAATGGAGCAAATCTGGCTTGACGATTTGAAGATGGCAACGTCTCTCTCTCTCTAGTAAAAATCCCGCTAGGCATTTGAACTGCCAAATATCTGATTCTTGTGTTTTTCCCCCCGCCGTGGAAAACATTTTTGCAATGATAATAAGACTAACTAACACGTATGGCACTAATTATGTGCCAGGCTCTAAGTGTTTTTCATACAGTATGTGCATAATTCTCACACAGTCTACTGGGGGAGGTAGTATTACTATCACTAGCTTAATTTATTTATCAGCAATTGTGAGGCATGGAGAGACTGGCTGACTCACCCGAGGTCACACGGTGAGTATGGCTCCAGGGTGTAAGTTAGAAGCCTCTGAGATATGCTCCCTCAGATTTTTCTTCCTCTGAGATGTCTTAGATGTTCATAACTTGAGTTAATACCGATATATGATGAGTGAAAAGAGTTACTGATGGCTGTAGGCTTGTGGCTCAGTTGGCTGGAGCATTGTCCAACGAGTCTAAAAGCTTGCCACGTTAATTCCTGGTCAGGGCGCACACCTACGTAGGTTGCGGGTCTGACCCCTGGTCGGCGTGTGCCTAGGAAGCAGCCACTCGATGTTCCTCTGTCTCCCATCCTGTCTTCCTGGAAATCTATGGAAACGTGTCCTCGGGTGAGGATTAAAAAGAGTTATTGCTATTAGTGCATGGGTTTATTCATTTTTGCATGGGTTGAACCTAATTTCCTGTGTAGCTGTCTGCCGACGCTGTTCTGTCTCCCATAACTCTTGGCCTGATGCTCCCCTGTAGGAAGGTGCGAACTGACCCGTAGAGAGATGCTCCTTCAGGAGGTGACCCTGGTCGGAGTAGGAACTTGGGTACACCAGGACCTCATGCCAGCTGGTACTGGATGGGGTGCTGCTGCAGTTCAGAAGGGGAGATCACTTCCTGCTAGAGGCTTTAGAACGGCTTTGTGGAAGTATACTCCTGCCGTCAGAAGAATAATATGTTGGGTACCACTGTTGGCTCAGTTTCTGTTTGTCTACTGTTCAAAAGACATTGACTGTCTTGGCTGGGCCTTCTTTCTGGTCAGTTGATGCTGTGAGATCCGACTGGAGGTCGGATTAGGGCAAATTGCCCTGAGTTTTGCCTTTGGTTTCATGTAAGATGTTGGGTGCGTTTTCAGAAACCAAAATACACTCCAAGACCAAGTGGGTAAAATAGCAGAAGAAGCTCAATATTTCTGAAGTTAATCAGACAAAATTCACCGAGTATGGCATGAGGAGTGCTTGCGAGTGAACAGAATGAGACGATGCTCATTACGACAGATTTGGAAAAGACCCTGCAGGGCATCGGCCTTCCGGGTTGTCCATGAGGTCTGTTTGCTAGTGCGGACCCGGTGGGCTCAGCCTCCCAAAGCCCCTCCCCCACACCTATACCGATCAGTTAGAACCTGTCACCTGCACCCTGGCCTCTTCTGTGCTCTCAGAGAACAGGTCTCCTTTCCTCGGGTTTGGGGGAAAGCTCGTCGTATGCCTTCAGAGAATGTGTCAGGCGCATTGCTGCTCGTCACCCACTTCCGAATAGCCAGGAGTTCAGTGCGCTGGCAGAAAAGGAAGCGCAGGGTGCAGGCAGCCCCACCACTGAAAGACGTGAGGCCTGCCCATTTGAAGGTGTGAGACTGCAAAGTTGTGAGTAGAATTTTAAACAGGGAATATCTCTGAGTCGAGTGTATACGTTATAAGTTAAGAGATGATTGCTAATGTGGACTTGGCAGTAACTACATCCAGAACATTCTGTGATGCTGTATATAATTTACCCAATTTAATTCTCAGGATAATTTAAGAATTGGTTCTGCTCTTTTTTTTTTTTATGTCGTCAGTTTTTGGATGAGCAAAAACTCTGAGGCACAGAGAAGCCGAGGAGCTTGCTCAGTATCATGCTGCCAGGAGGCAAATCCCCGTGGAAACCCCACGTCTGATCAGTCGTGGCATTGGTATGCCGGTCCCTTGCAACAGTACCTTGGGTTTCCCAACTTTGTGGAAGTAGTTATTGTAGCAAAAGAAGCTGCAGCAGCTCTCAGAGACAAAATACACTAGCCATAAATGTCTTTCTAGTAATTAATTTCTGGATGCAAAGATGAACATGATATTAACAATGAAATACTAAAAATGCTGGCATTTTAATTTCAGTCTCTCTGTGCTCTGGCCGTAATAGAGTTGTAATTAATTATCTTATTGTGGCTGTGTTGTTTCCACACCAAACATGCATCTGGAAATTATAGTGCAGCAAATAGCTGCTGAAGGCGGGATGGCAGTGATTATGCCCACGGCGGAATCGGGCGAGTGTAGAATAATGAGGTAATTTTGAGGGCAGTCACATTAGTAGAATAGTGAGTGCTTTTCAAATGTAGGACAAGCCAGAAAGGAAGGAGTCCTAATAATGGATTTGTAAAATACGTAATGAAAACGGATAAATTCTCAGGACTATTTTAGGGAATAAAAATTAGACTGCCCAGAGTTCCTCAGAGTTTTTAACCAGACAGTATCAAGGTCATTAGCAATACTTTGGGCTCTGGTAGTAAAAGTTTTTGAAAATGAACATTGTTAGTCTGTAGCCTGGCCTAGGCAGTCTCCGTTTCTGGTGTTGGAAGTGACTTTCATCACCAGGTTGCTGCCCTCTGTACTGCAGGGTCCTCCCTGGAGCCTCCTTCTTGAGAGGCTTTAGCTTATGGACATAAGCTCCATGTCAGGAGCTCACCCCGTCCTGAGTGAATCGTTCCCATTTTACGGTCAGGGAAACCATGAGACTAAACAGGGCAGGACTCTGCAGTTCACAGGTGGACAGAACATGCCACCCACTCACCCCTGTCAGGCCCCAGGAGCCACTCTGCCCACCCCAGCCCTTCCTTCCGAGAGCAAGCATGTCATCAGCAGACCACGGGACACCAGTGTGGTCTCACCCTGTGGGCCTGTGGAGTCCGTGGTTTCACCGTTAGAGATTCATCCCTCGTGCTGTGGAAATGGCAGGAATTGTGGTTCCTTGGTAGGCTGAGGGCTGTGTCCCTCCTCTGCTTCTTTGTCAGCTGAAGTTCACTGTTATTCTCATGGCCTCCTGTCCACATCTGCTTGTATAAAAACTTGCTCATTTTTGTTTTTATATGATTGTTGCTTGTATAGTGAGCAGTAGATAAGAATTGTTCGTGTCTGTGGGTTTCGCTAGTTAGAATTTTGAAATGATTAAGAATGGGGATTCCCGTAGCCAGCCCTACTAACAGAGAAATGCAGACCTGAGGATAGGCATCGGGCAAACGACATGACCGGCAAGATGTTAGTATGTCCGGAAAATCTTTCCTAAGAACCTCACGTATTTATGAAAGACCTGTGTTCTTACAAATGGTTAATGTGTTCTCGTCCTTCCGTTGAATTGCGGAAGTGGGAACCCTAAGAACCTCAAGGATAACAACTCCTTACCAATCAACTTTTAAGTCGAGTGTGAAGAACCCTGCAGGCTGTTGACTTTCTCATGAAGCTGCCTTGGTAATAGTGCCCGCTCCTGACTTCCTGCACACCCTTCTGCTCTGCATTTTCCCTGCACATAACTAACCACAAGGCAACATACCGATATGTGCTTCTCACTCACTTGAAGTTGCTTTGAAAGCTGGTGCTGATCCTCGTGATGAAGTGACCTTTGTGGGTGCTCAGTGCCCTGTGGGTCAGCTAAGGGTGACCGGCTGGACTTTCTTCCGTCTTGGGGGTCTCTGAACTGACCCAAGCAGGTATGGCTGCTCTTGAGACATTGAGTAAACAGAGGAAAAATATATTGGAAAACATTTTTTTTCTGGGAGGAACACCCTGAACCGTAACCCATACCTGTGTTAGGAGCCTTCCCCAGCTCTTGAAGACCACCCTCTGTAGTCAGCAGCTTGTTCCGAATGCCTGGGCTGGCTGCAGGGACAAGGACTGGGGAGAGAGGAGAACCCCTCCTTCCCCACTGGGAGTCTCCCTGGACAGAGTGTGTGAGACCCCGAGCTGAGCTTGCAGACCGCCCCCTGGAGGCTCATTAAGTCCTAAGCAGGTGAGCAAAATGGATTCAACATATGGTTTGTTTTAGCTAGCATATTAGCTTAGCATGAAATTTACATAACAGTGGAGTTGTATTTTTTTTTTTTGGTGCATTTTGTGCATTTCCAGAATACCCGGGAATGTGAATGCATCTGTAACCGTTCCGCGGAATTTAGGAGTATTATTTTTATGTTTTAAATGATTCCCGGTGAGTTACAGTTGGTTGTTCACTCTGCTTTTCCTGCTGCATTGCTGTTGGTGTCAGGATTTATTTGAGGTCAGGAATGGATGCCTGGATGGTAAAAAAAAAAAAAAAAAAAA
>PVIA01006613.1:0-93977 GCA_004024845.1 Tonatia bakeri | reverse complement strand
TAATGTATATTATATAATAATACAATTGATATATAATTATATCAAATGTATCAATGATATTATAATAATTATAATAATTCATTATTACTATATAGTATATGTTATATACTATATTATATATTATTATAATTAATTAATATATAATATGTATTATATAATAACATACACTATATAGTATACTGTATAGTGTGTATAGTACCACTATATATAGTTGTGCCTACTATACACACACACACACTATACATATATACTGGCACTATATATATATATATAATGCCAATATGTGTATATATACATACACACACACACACACACACACACACACACATATATATATTGCCAAGTAGGTACTGGAAATATGGGGGGAACACTTTGTGAAGTATATGGTTGTGTAACCACTACACTGTACATCTGAAGCTAACACCAGATAATATTGAATTTAAACTGTGATTGAAAAAATTAAAAATTGTATTGGTAAAGAAAATGTGATGCATACACACAATGGAATGATATTCAGCTACAGAAAAGAATGTAATCTTGACATTTGTGGCAGCATGAACGGACTCTGAGGGCATTGCACTAAGTGAAATAGTCAGATGAAGAAAGACAAACACTGTGTGATCTCACTTGTATGTATAATCTAAAAGCCAAACCAAACCACACCAACAAACCCAAAACATAAACCCGAGTTCATAGATACAGAGAATAGACTGGTAGTTGTCAGAAGCAGGGACTAGGTGGTGTACAAAGTGGGTGGAGAGAGTCAGAAGGTGCAAACTTCTAGCTATAAAATAAATAAATCCTGGGGATGTAATATACAGCATGAAGGTGATAGTTAATAATACTGCATTGCGCATTTGAAACTTTTTAAGAGAGTAGATCCTGAAAGTTCTCATCACAAGAAAAAAATTTCTCACTATATGGTGATGGATGTCAACTAGACTTATTGTGGTGATCATTTCCCAATGTACACAAATATTGAGTCATTATGTTGTCAACCTGAAACTAATATGTTATATGTCAATTGTATCTCACTAAAAATGGAAACAAAGTAGAACAGTTGACTGAAGATTTCTGACAAGGAACTACCTCTGCTTTAACATTCTAGTTCACCTCATTCAGCATTTGTGATGAAACTTTCTACAGCATAATTATCCCCCCCCAGCTAAATTTTTACCCACTGCCTCCAACATTTCACTTCTTGAGAACCATAGTGTAAGATGTTGAGCCATGACGTTCTGTAGATGCTCAGACCATGTGCATTTGATAAAAAACTTAACAAAGTTGAATTGGTAACTTGAATACACCAAATAAACAAATGAAAGCTCTTCCAAGCTTCTTTAGCTATTAAATAAATAGGTAAATAAATAAATAAATAAACAATCTGGTTATTTTCTCCTATATGCTGTAAAATTCATAAAAATTTTATGTCCAAGAATAGCTTGTTAAACTCCTAAATTTTCCAGTTTTGCTCCTTATATTTTTATTGGGAGAAGGTGTTGTGTTGTCCATTTTCATAGGCTAGCATGTACTTTCTGGGCTAAACCATTGTTGAATGCCAGAAGGTAACATCCAGAGTAACACCTACTATACAATACTATATTTTATCATAGTTTATAAGCCACTTCCCCACATGCTATTTCATTTACACACACAGTAATCCTGGGGTGTAGGAATTATATTCACCTGACCTATGGCTAGCTCTGACTCAGTGGGGTTCAGAGAGTTGTTGACAGTCACATTAGTCCCATGCAGGGTATCTGGTCCTCAAACCCAGATTCGCTCATGCCAAGACCAGGGCTCTTTGTACTACCAGGTCACTATGCTGATTCTTCCTTTTTCATCCACAGGGAAAAGCAGTCTATGTCTCCAGCTCTCTGCAGGCAGAGCAGAACATCCTCGCTGTGTGGATCCAACCTATAGTACATACACCATAGAATAGATTTTAAATTGATGGTGGTCTTAGAGCCCAGTGACACATGTTCAGCTTTCTTTTTGCAGCAGATGACGTGATTGGGGTGAAACTCCAGTGTCATTCAAGATTTGGTCCATATACTTAGAGTTGACCTAAAATTGTATTGATTTTAGAAGTAATGCGCCATGCATTCTGACATAATCTAATGTTGTTCTTTCTGTTGAGGGTTTCCAAAGACCATAATAAAAAATTCTTTGTGGCATTTGAGGCTCGACCCTATCAATCTTGTTTAATTGTTAGACACATATTTTCACATTGCAGTTTGTGCCTTGCCTGTGCTAGAGGCATGGGATAGAACAATAATAAAGGCGCCGTCCTTGTTTCAAGTAGCTCAAGTAGTTCAGTTGGAAATGGGGATCTCACAGCCCACTCACAGAGTTATTTCCATAATTATAACCAAAAAGGTTAAACCCAGGTCTAACATTCTTATCATGGTGATTAGGTTTTGCTGGATATTTTCTGTTTACCCCTCTAGATCCACTCTCTATTCTTTTGTTGCCTGTTCTGTGTCCTTGGGGCTGACATTTATTGAATGAAACAATGGACAACCTTGCTTTTTGACTTCTGGTTGTGTTTGCCCTTTGGCAGAAAGATCAAAGTATTTGTTTCCCGTCTTCTTCCTTCCTGGACTGTATCCCTCTCACTTGCTATAGTTCATTGTGGGCAACCCAATCCTACAGGTGCAGCTACCACTTTTTCCTTCAGGTTCCATCCCCAACCTTCTCCAGGGTGATAAGGACTCCCTGCTGTGGCTAGCCATGAAGCATCTCACTATCTCTGGTTAGTTTCCCTCAGTCCTGCCCATACCTTTATATCCCGCCACTAAACTGTCCTTGATTACCTCATTTGGACTTGCCATCTGGCTCTGAAAGGACCCTAAATGATTCAAAGCTTTCTGTGATCTGGCTCTAAACTGTCAATCCAGCCACATCTGTCAGTACATCCCATCCACAATCTCTACCTTTTCCTCAAAGGACCTCACAATGAAGTCGTATTCTGGAAGAGCCTGCTCATCAACAAACACTACTTTGTTCATGAAGACTCACTGTCCTGCTCCCCAGTCAAAATTAAACCTTCTTCCTCTCTGGTCCTGATAGCAAATCAAATGCTGATGCATTGCTTACTTCATTCAATCTTTTCTCCTCTTATTTGTATGTTTGTCTTCCCTATTTGGCCACTTGGTCCCTGAGGTCAGGGCCTCCATTCTTCCTACATCTAGAAATCATTCCATAGAGAGCAGTGACTTTGTGTTCAATTAATAAGGGGTGGGCTTGCTTGCAGAATAAACATGTAATCATTTGGTGCTTAGTAATATAATCCGGGAGTAACCTAGTCTACTTGCTTTTGTTTTTCTCATGCACTCCTTCCCTATGAGTACTATATTGCTGGAGCAGATTTGAAAGAAATCAAGGGTATTTATCATAAACAGTTTGGGTAAATGCAACATTGGGGAGAAGGCTAAAACTTTTCAAGTATAACCACATATTTGGACTGTATAGAAAAGAGGAAGGGCTCTTTCTTCTGTTGACAATGATTTTTGAGCATTAACTCTCCTATGTGAACTTCATATTATTTGCTTTGTGAGGAAAATTTAGCTTAGCTTGAACTGATGGAAATATATAGAGTTCAAATGGAAGGCTGACTGGAGAGGACTTCTTTTTACTAGCTGCTACCCCACTTCCAGGGAATACCTCAAGGTGAAGAGTTATGGGATACAGAATGTGTTGAAGGGGATACTTGTCTCTTGGGCCAGTGCAACTCAGTGCTTGGGTCCAGGATGTTACTTTTCTATTCATGTCTTTTACTTGCTTAACAGCCCTGTGCTCCTTCTCAGTAAGAGATATGAGTGATCTGTTTTGTCCTAAAGTCAATTCCTTTTCCAGCAAATTTTCTTTCCTTCCAGCTCAGTGCTTGGCATGGAGGTTAATATGTAACTGTTTTATTGCGGGCACAGATTCCAAACATGTAGTTAGGGAGCAGCTGTGTGCCCCAAGAGACCCTGGACCTGAAGCCTCCTCTATCAGCGTTCTTTATCACTTGATCAGCACTGTCACTAACGCAAATCTATTCCCCCACATGAGGAGCGACATTAATTTTATGTTGTTTACGTACTCTTGCCATAAGGTTAAGCAATTCCTACTATTAAGCTTGATGAAATTGCATTACCTTAATGAAATGCACTTTACTGATAAAGAAGAATGTCACTTTCACAAGTGGAAGCACTGTTAGCAAATTTTTATGAGAGAATTCCCAAAATCATATCTTAATTGCTTGGACAGCTGTGTAGTTTACATAACGAGCAAACAATGCCAAGGTTTTTTATTTCCTTTGTCAGCTGTACTGGGTGTTAGTATGCATGGTGGACCTTTTTTGGGCCTTTTATTACTTGATTGCAAATCATTCTTCATTGTTGCCCAAATTTATGGAAGGACATTGCTCCCTGAGGTGCCATTTCCTTTCAGGTCTGTAACTGAACATGACTGATGGCGCCAGAGTAACAGTTGCTTATTACTGCGTTCACTGAGCTGTGATTGCTCCAATACTTTATGTTGGCAGATGTGTTTCCCTAGGAACAGCATCTCTGAGACAGAGGTCATTGATCAAACCCCCTCTGGCTGTTCCATTATGTGCAAATTATTGCTAAAAGCAGAGAGGCTGCAAGGGAGGTGGTGTGTACTCATTGTAGATATAAGGGAGGGAAGTCCAAAAAAAAAAAAAAATAGAAGGAAAGAAAGGCAAGTGTAATGAAGCAGAAAAAAATTTCACCTAAACTAGAATAATGTTTTTATAATGTGAATTAATAGAGAAAGGGGGAAATTAAGTGACTTTGAGAGACACAATGAGAGAAGAGTCGGATTTTATTGTTCTGGGGTAACCTCTAAAATTGGGCTTCCTGACAGCATCCTTGGCAGCTGTCTGAAGCTAAAGGAGGCATGTGTGTGGGCTGTGCCCAGAGCACTGTTGTCCTAATAGGGTAAGGATTAAGGTAGTTAAGTGGACAATAAACAGCACTCATTTCTTTCCATTTCTGGCCAAATGTTTAGGAAATGCTAGAGACATACAGGGGACATATGCAGAGGTCCCCTTGTCCCCCAGCTTCTCAGGGAAGGGATAGATGCAATAATAGATTGACTGATAAATGAGAAACACTTCAATCCAAACTGTCCTTTGCTCAGGCTTGATAGGCTGAGACTTAGTTTTCTGCTCAGTTGCAGCATGGCTCTTCTCAGCAGATTTCTGTTACAGAAAGGTGATGGTCTCCCATGTGGGTGTCTTGTCCTTTGCTAGCTTCCTTGGGAACATGGGGTGGCTCAGATACAGCATGTGGCCTGCACACTCAGGAAGACTCCAGTGGTGCTGGGTCTTCCTCGCCACAGACTGCCACCTGTTTCTCACAATGACAGGTTCTTTAGTACCGGCAAGACTCACCTTTCTATTATGGCAGTTCAGTTCTCCTTATCTATAAAAACTTCAGGGCCTATATCACTCTGTTAAGATGAAGAAACTTCAGGGACAGTGTATGCTCATTTATGGGACACCAACACAGACTTTAGAGAGGTGCCAGGGTCCTCCTGGATATTGTACTTACCCCAGGGTAACTTGATGATACCCCACTGTTGCCCCCAGGGAAAGATGAGGGTAGGTGCAGAAGCTCCTTTATTTGTGAGCATGATGGGGACCAGAAGGCTAAGCCAATGCTTTACATTTGTAGTTTCAGAGTGACTGGTTGCTAATGCTCTCTGTGGGGGCAGGCAGACTAGATACTCTTTTCCTCTGGTGGTAGTTGTATCCCGTAATGAAGGTACATACCTGTTAAGGAGTATTTTTCTTTGACCTGGCAATTCCACTGCTGGGATTATACCCTAAGAATCCTGAAACGCCAATTGAAAAGAACCTCTGGACCTCAATGTTCATAGCAGCACAATTTACCATAGCCAAGTACTAGAAACAGCCCAAGCGCCCACCAGTAAATGAGTGGATCAAAAAACTGTGGTACAATTACATGATTGAACACTACACAGCAGAAAGATAGAAGGAGCTCCTACCCTTTGCAACAGCATGGATGGAACTAGAGAGCATTATGTTAAGTGAAATAAGCCAGATGGTGAATTACAAATACATATGATCTCACCTACAAGTGGAACCTAATCAACAAAACAAATGAGAAAGCAAAATATAACCAGAGACATTGAAATTAAGAACAAACTGACAGTGACCAGAAGGAGGTGGGAGGGGATAATGAGGGGCAAAGGAGGAAGTATTGTTAAGGAATGTGTATAAAGGACACATGGAGAAAACCGAAGGTGGGTAGGATCAAGCAAAGGTGGGAGATGGGGATGGTTGGAGTTGGGGGGAGTGGCGGTAGGGAAAATGGAGACAACTGTATTTGAATAACAATAAAAAATGATAAAAAAAGAAAAAAGGTAAAACTTGACTTTCATATACATCTAAAATGAATATATTTCAAAATTTTTATTAAACTCATTAATTATATGAGGGAACTAATGAGATGTTAGGATCAGTTCAAAGGAGAATCCAATGAACAGATGCATTTGTAGATAAGAAGTATTGAAATGAAACAGCAAATGGATTCAAAACTGGCTTCAGGGATTTAAATTAATTTGTGTGTCTTTGGGCAATAATTGTTTGCATTGCTATTAGTTTGTAAAAGTTAAGGTTAATTTCTACAGTTATGAAGAGTTTAGTTTAGGCTTAGTATAACCATAATAAAAAAATAACATTTTTTAGTGCTGGGATTGTGTTAGAAATTTAAAAACCCAGTGTTTCTTCTATAACACACTTTCATTCTAATGTTATTTAGGAACAAAAGAGTGTTTGCCTCTTGGAAAATATGTTTATTTGTCCTCCTTAATCCAAATCTACCCACAGGACAATGGGAGAGTAAAGATAAAATAGGCTACTAGAGTAGACAGGTACTTAAGCAGGTGATTTTAAGTAATAACATAAACCTTAGTACAAAGGGAGTATAAAGGAGGGGGATAAAAACATTTTTCAGCTTTAACTGATCTCAGTATTTTTCTTCCAGCTTCTTCCAATGATCAGAGCATGAGGATAAGTAGAATCGATGTCTGGAAAGCAGGCTGGGGCCGTATTATAGAAGTCCCAGAGTGCCAGAGTGGAAAGTTGTAGTTAATTAAGTTGATAATGGCCATCATCGACTGTTTTGAGTAGAAGTGGTGGTATTGTTACAGTGGTGTGTAAAAAGATTAGTACAACAGAAGTATCTGGGATAAGTTAGAGAAGTAAGCAATGAGAGGGGAGGCAAGTTAGCTATTTCAATAGTTACAATGGGAGACAGTAGTAGTTTGAACTATAATGTAAGGGGAGTGTTGACAAGTGTTCACTTATGATACAGCCATAGAATTTGGAAGATAATGGTGAAACCTGGATATGGAAGCAAAGGATGATGCATGGCTTGGCAACTTTTTTGACCTTTAGCTCAGGGTGACTTAGAGGATGATAAAGAATATTAACAAAAATAGAAAATTCTGGAAGAAAGTGGCATATGGGGGGAAGATGTGCTAAATTTTGAAACTACTAATTTTGAGATGTAAAGGGGTTGTTGAATTGAAGATATCTAGGAAGCCACTGGGAATGTTAGCAGTGATGACGTTGTTGAAGAAAGGGGTTTAAAGAGACAATTCTCACGCTAGGGACAATCATGGATCTGCCTACACGTGGGGGAGCAGGAGGAGAAAGTAGAGTGAAAAACAGGGCATAGATTTATGAGACAGGTTAGAGGAGAGCCAGTTTCAGCAGAGACGAGAGAGAAGTTTCAGTGTGGCGGGGGTTAGTGTTGTGCTACATAGACGGAATGGAGGGTGGCCCTGAGATGTGGTTACTGCGTGGGAAAGGCTGGTACTAGACTATAAAAGTTAAGAAGTGGGTGAAGAGCCAGAGGCAAAATGAAGTTAAAATACTTGTTAAATAAGTTTTTATTTGAAGGAGAGGGTAAAAAGGATGAAAAGAGAGACACAAAAATGATGATCTTTCTCTGGTCAGAGTGAAGGGAAGTGTTTTAGAATGTTGGAAAATTAAGCATGATGCTTGGCTTAGTTCAAAGAGCTCAGAGAGTGAGCTTGAAAATGAGAAACAGAAAGAATAATTTTGGAGCATAACTGGAACGAAATGAACCAAGTGGCAAAACAGAGAAGTATTTTGAGATCAAGTGGAGGGGAGTTGAAACAGCTACTATTCTATTGAATTGATCTTTGTAAGTGTATACTTGAGGGGTTCCAGATAGGGATGGATGTGGAGGTTTTGGAGATAAAAGTTTTGAAACCCTGCTCAAGGAATATGAGAAAGTTCCAACAGGGGCCAAAAGGATCCCCAGGCAACAATGAGGCCTCACTTCTGGTTATGTTGCATACAGAGAAATGTATTTCAGGAAGCTGATAGATGTATTTGGTAGCTGATACAGGGGCCATACCTTATCATGAGAAAAAATGAAAGGCTGGGGTGTCTGTGAAGATACGGTAGTAGAATGTTATAGAAGGGATTATTCTATCATTGCAATGGAATGACTGGCCAGGCTAGTTAGAGAGTCAGATGAGTCCAGAAGAGGGCCCTGGCCCATCCAAGGGGGATGGCAGAGCTCAAAGATCTAGAGATCATAATCATATAAAACAGTCATTGGAAGTGTGGAAACTAAGAAAAATAGAAGGAGATGAGCTATGGGCAGAGTAAAGAAATGTCTGGCAGTGGAGAGTTCAGAAGGAGGCAATGTTCAGCGGTTGTGGTGAGTAAGATCTAGCCGTGTAAGCAGGTCGTTGGCTAAAGCAGAGTGGACCTGTGCCATGGGGACTGGAATAAGGAAGGACATTTGAGGCCTTCACATTTGAAAATTCACTGTCATGTGCAAAGGGCAATGACAAAGGTCTGAGGCTGATAGTTGACATGGGTGCTCGGGGAGAAAGAAGGTGGCAAATTACACGGGACATCTATAAAGGATGAGACGCTGTTGTGGGCGTAGAGGGTTTGGAAGTGGTTCCATCAGTTGTGTTTATGAAAAAAGTGTGGGCATAGTTGTAAAGGACAATTCTCCTTCAGAAGAATCTCTGTGAAGTTTTTAAAAAAATACAGGTGGATGAATGTAAATGAACAAAGGTTAAAGGTATATATATTTTATTCTTATTTGAAAGTTAAGAATGGGTTTGATCTAAACATATTAGACAGAGAGGACAATAGTGTCTTTTTACGGAGGGCGAGTGAGTGAGTGTGCATGCGTGTTTGCCTGTGCACATGTGTTTTTAAAGCAAAGACATAGATGCAGGAGGTTGGCAAGGTATAGTGGTAAAGTTCTATTATGAGACCACGACCAGATATTTTTCTCTCATTTTCTTGCTAGTCTTGGGCCATTTCACTGCTAATCTACACATCCATCAAACAAACAGGAAGGGGAAATGGAGAGTTGAATTACAAATCTGTCAATTTTGTTATTCTTGGCAGTTCGGGTTCGAGTTGTGGTGGGGGCAGAGCTTGAAACAAATGACAAAAATTAGATTTCCTGATTGTGGGAACGTTGCTGAGGATAATGAGTCAACTACTTGAAATGCCACACACAGGCCAGATTTATGGCTTCTTTGGGTGTTCTGTGGAGTTGAAATACATTTTTTTTTTCAGTGAAATCTGGTCACCAAACTTGCTTTGCCTTAAGATTTTTATGCTTTTTGTGTTATCAGGTGGAAAGCAACAGTAAAAAGCCATAGCATACCTAGGGAAATACAACATAGTGGGTATGAATTTCACAGGCCACAGACTCAGATGTGCAAAAATGAAACTTAGCTCCTATTTCACACCCTCTTTGGCTTAAAAGCAGAAAACTTAACTTCCCTGGTTAACGATCAACTCAATCAACTTTATTTTTCAGACTTTTCAAGATAAACATAGTTAAAACTGGTGTTCTCGCCTGCTCTTTTTCCCCAGTGTAGCAGCTACATTCCCAGGGATTATGGGACTTTATGGTATTGAGGGAAGGGGCCACTTGGTTCATGATTGATTGTCCTCTGTCCCCTACTGGGATCCATAAAGTCCTGTCTCATTTTGGCTGCTCATTTGATCCTTGTCCTCTATTGCTAACTGAAAACCACTGTGATTACCCATCTACTGTGGCCTGTGGGTAACACACCAGACCACGTGTTGCCTTTTTGAGGCCTTGCTGATTCACTAGACATTTCTCACCATATATGAGTCCCTCTTGTGGGGTCCTGGAGATTTTCTGATGTTCTATTCATGCTATCTGCATTGCCTTTGACTTCAAAGTTTGCCCTACCTCCTGCCTGGACCCCTCACTTTGCCTTTGAAACTGTGTAGCAGTGATTTTCAACCTTTTCCATCTTGTGACACATGTAAACTAATTACTAAAATTTTGTGGTTTTTTTTCTCTAAGGACTGGAGCTTCTTTTTAGACATACCCTGAGATATGAGGCATGGGTACCTTCTGGACTAGCATCTCTCTAAATCCATACAAGGTTTTCACTAACTTGAAACTAACTTCACCCAAAGTTTTCTCTCTGTAGGTGGGCATAGTATCCTTTCTCAGAGATACCAATGTGCCATCTTTCCCCCTGCCCTCCTCCCCCATTTCTTTTTGTGTCAGATAACTTGCTGTTACACCATAAAGTTTTTTCTCAAATCTCTTATTTATGCTATTAATTTTATGTATTATAGTCATATTAAAATCAAGGATTTGGTGACTCAGATCATCATTTTTAGAGTGCCTAGTTTGGGCAAACCACACATTTATTGGCTTCTAATATTGTAGTGTAAGCCCTGACAGTTTTACTTTTTTTTGTAATGCAAGTGCCTGACTTAAGCTTTGATTACTTAAGCATCCATCTCAAAGAAGACTGTCTCTAATAAACACATTGCTGGCCCCAGGATAAGGGAAACAGCCAGACACCCCCCGCCACACACACACACACACACTGGGTTTTAGAGATCTTGGCTGATTTTGATAACTGACCATTTTGGCCACTTGTTTTTTTTTTTCTACCTGTACTTTAAATTCCTGCTCTTGTGTTTGAAATTCACTCAAAAAGAGTGGACCTGTGAAACTCTTAGCCTTCACCCTCTACCCCAATTAAAGCAGAACCCCAGGCCCAGGCACACATCCTCTCTGTTTCTACTGGGATGTCACTACGTGACCCTAGGTGTGTTATGTAATTTCTAGGCCCTGTAAGTAATAAACTTTTCAAAGTTTCCTAATGGTTATTGCTGAAGGTCATGTTGCAATCATAATAAGAACCACAAGGGCCAGCCCATGGTTACTGATAGGCTGAGACCCGTACAAAATACATAGAGGTATGCCTCGTTTTGTTGTGCTTGACTTTACTGAGCTTCACAGATGTTGACTGTTTTACAAATTGAAGGCAAGATGCTCCCCAGGAAAAAGATTGGCTTGTTTTGTTGCAACACTTGCATTATTGCGACACTTGCTTTACTGCAATGGTTTGGAAACAAACTTACAATGTCTCTGAGGTATGCCTGTCTTTTCTTTATTATGAATTTTAAAATCATTTCAGAGATGAAGTGTAAATCTTTGTTATTCGTATGTTCTTTGTCTAGGAATCTGGGACTTAAAAGATGAGCCATGGAAGGACAAAAAAAAACTTTGCTTCCCTCTGGGTTATAAACCTCCAGAGTCTAGGTGTGGTAGCTATTCTAGCTTTAAGCAAAATATACCTTTTGACTACAGTGACCATTGCATTTGTCTTTTGAACCAGGGCACTTCTGAGAGTGAAATGGGCAACTACTAATAATTATTATATGAAAAGACGCTGACAAAAGGACTATCCCAAGAACACTAGGATGTAAGGATCAAAGGATCCTACCTTTGATCTACAGAGACAGGCTAGCATCTAGTTAGAGATGCAGTGGTCTGCAGGGCACCACAAACTGAAGATAATGGAAAGATTCAGATAACTGATTTTCTTTTTGTATGTTCTTTTTTCCTTCAGCAAATTTGGTGAAACAGGATGTAACAATTTAGGCAATTTTGGTGTGTATGTGTAACAGGGCATAGAGCATCACTTGAGAACAGCGCCTCCTACAGCTGTCATTGGGAGGTGACAGGAGCAATTTGGGAGAGGAAGGAAAATGTTGAAGAGTTTGAAATGGGATCCAAGCATGCTTTTGTGTTCATATTCTTCCTCCATTACCAAATAGAAAGGACCTGAGCTTGCCTGGGTTAAGAAAGTATGCTCTGCCTTGCGCCTTGCCATTTAGTTTGTGAGCAGTGATTGTTTTCTCCTACATGCTTTGATCCTGACAAGCAATGCCGTAGTGAGATAGCTGGAGTCCAGGCAGGGTGGAGGGAACCAGCGGCATTTTGAAACCAGAAAAACCAGTGTTCATGTTGCCTGTCACCTACTAGACCCAATAAGCAGAGACAGGGATTGAATCTTTATGGGGGCTTTATTCAAATGGCTGGTGATCTGAGAAGACGGTGGGTTTGTACCCTCACAGGCCGTCTTACATTTCCTTTCAAGACGGCCTTTTTTATAAGGGGGTAAAAGTGTAGGGAAGGGGCTTGGAATTCAAGGGATTTGGAATTCAGGAAAGAGATTAATGAGATTAAAGCTGCAGTCTGGCAATTTCCCTAACATCCTTTCATCTGCTGACTGGTGATTTTCTTTATCTGTGTCCTGGGCTGCAGACACTCTCTGGAACACAATGGCTTGGATACTACCCTGAGTGCTTATGGTCTCTTCTGGAGCACAGAGGTCAATGGCTTGTGCTCTTCTGGAGTCAGGGTGGGCCGTACCTGCAGTTCCTGAAACAATAGCTTTTTATATGCATTAACTACTAGGCTTGTTAACTATTACCTTAAACTAATATTTTCTAATTCTTGACTCCCCCATTAATTTTAAGTTATTTAACATAAATATATGTAACATAATGGTTAGTTTGATTGATGTTCACATTTAAAATATTATTTTCCAAACTATAAATATCAATATATTTCATATAAATATATAGATTTCTGATTTCTGTTTAAAAACCAGGTGATCTGGTAACTCTGGGTCAGCATCTCCTAGAAGCAAATATTGGCTGGAGTCTTATCTGATGGCTTCTACAAGATGCGTCACTCTCTCTGCAGTTCACCATGGACCCCGCCACTCCTTACTGTTATATCCAGACCATTTAACTGATTTATGTTGGCTATTGCCTACTGCAGATTTTTGTTTTTCTGATTCCTGTATAAAACTCGTATATTGGAAACTTCCAAAGTAGACAGAACTAAGTATGACGTGTATATCAAGGTATGTGCTTTTCTAAGAAATCTGAGCTGTTATTATTCACACCAGGTTATTAAACATCTATTTTTAATATTTTGAGGTTTAGTAACATACATGGAAATGCACAGACTTTAAATGTAGGGTGTAAAAAATTTTGATAAACATATTATGCATTACTGACATACTAGTGAAAATGTTGAAGATTTCCATTACTCCAGAACATTTCCGTGCACTCTTTCTAGTCCGTACTGCTTCCCTTCACCCATATATAATCACTGTTGAAAGTTTTATTGCTGTAGATTAACTATGCCTATTTTAGAACTTTATATATATTGAATTATACAATGTAACCTTTTGGTTTCCCACTTGTTTCTTTTAGAATGTGTTTTGATATCATCCATGTTGTGGAAGAAGCAATTGTTTATTCTTTTACAATGCTGAGTAGTTTTCCACTCTATAAATATAACATCAGTTGTTTATTCATTCACTTCTTGATGGACATTTGGGTGATGTTTAATTTTGGGCTATTTTGAATGAAGCAGGTAGAACATTCTTAAGGATGTATTTTTGTGGATGTATATGGAAAGTTCCCTAGGTTAATTACCCAGGAGTGAAATGCTTCAATGGTAGGGTAGAGGTAGGTATAATTTTATCAGAAGCTGCCAGTAGTTCAACAGTTGTACAATTTTACACTCTTGCCAACAGTGGAAGAAAATTCCAGCTGCTCTACATTCTTGGCAATAATTGGTATTGCCAGTCTTTTAAATTTCATCTATTCTAGTGCATATGACTGGATCTCACTATAATTTTAATTTATATTTCCCTGATAACTAATGATATTGAACATTGTTATGTAATTATTGGTTATTCATATATATTCCTTTGTAGAGTGTATGAGTCTGTTATCCATTTCATTGTATTTTACAATTGTTTTGAGTTATATTTTTTATATATTCTGTATATAAATCTTTTGCCAATTGTATATTCACATATACATATTATGTTATAGTATTAAACATCTAATTTTACAGAGTAAAAGATCTATATATAGAACCAGTTTGTAAGTAATGTCAGTCTCAAGTGCCTAAAGTGACAGCAATAAGGCTACAAATTGTTGACTAGACTTGAGGAAACTGGCACAACTGCCTTCTGTAGTGATGAGCATGAAGCTTGGAATGTCTCAAAAATAACAAGATAAGTCACAGCAAAGGCTTACATTTTGATGTCTCAGAAAAGCTCACATGCCCTTTTTCAGAGAAGGAGCTTCTAAAGTTCCTCCACTAAATAAAAGGAACAAGTTCAACTACACAGCTGTGTAATTGTGCCTGTTCCTGGGGGCAGGCTGCTTTCCTCTGAGAGCTTTCGATCACCTTCCTGTCAGATACAACTGCAGTTCACCTGAAGTGGTGTCGGTAGGATTCTGCACCCTGTGCCAGATAATAGTTTCTCCTCAGAGTGTGAAAAGATCATGTCCTTCTGCTGTAGGAGAGAGAAACTGCCCTGAGGGAGCATGCAGTGAGTTCCGCTTTGGTAAGTGAGAAAAAACATGAACTGCATTGGTTTGGAACAATAATTGAGGAGCAAGTCCTGGGGCCTAGTGGCCTGTGTCTGTTTAGTGAATTCAGACTGCTGCTCAACCCATTATAGTGTCAGGGGCTTGGTCAAAACCTTCAGTGGTTCCTGGAGTGCTGGAGCATGGAGTTCAAAGTCCTTCAATGTGATGTGCAAACTGACTTCACGAGCCTCTTCATCCACAGATACAACCTCCAGACTAAATGCCACAGTCATCAGTGATGCCTACCAAATACTTCCCTCTCTCCTCTTTCTGAATGCATGGTAGTGAGGTGTCATGTGACTTGCTTTGGTGAATAAAAATGTGAGAGGAAATGGCATCTGTCACAGAAATGTATGTGATACACCAGGTCACCTTTCAGTTGCCTGTTAATTGTGGACTTCCAGTCATGGCATTGCCTTTAAGGACATGGCATTTCCCATCTCTCCTAGAGGGATGCTTAAGTGTGTGCATTTGAAGGTGGGCAGAAAGATCAGGGCTTGGAGACAAGCTGGGGAAATTTGTGGTCCACTACTTCTACCGAGAGTAGTGCCTTTCACCTAGAGGAACATTTGTGCTCCACTCCCCCTCTCTCATGCCTTGTCTTTTCAACTCTTGTATCCCACATCTGTAAAATGGGATATTCATATTTACTTTTTTTGTCTTAGTCTGTTTGGACAGCTAGAACAAAAGAGATTTACTGTATTTTGCCATGTATAATGCACACCCATGTTTTTGGCCCAAACTTTCAGGAAAAAACCCTTTTTAAAAAAATTTTTTTAGTTTAATTATTTATTTATTTTTATTTCAAACAAAACCCATTATCATATTTCAGGCTATATGGTTAACGCATAAGCATAAATGAAAGAATTAAAAACATTTATATAGATACGGAACCAGAACTACCCATGTATAATGCATGTCCTTATTTTTCCCTCAAAAATTTGAGCAAAAAGTGTGCATCATACACAGCAAAATACGGTAGTTTTCATTTCTGGAGGCTGAGAAGTCCAAGATTAAGCTGCTGACAGATTGTTGTCTGGAGAGCCTGCTTTCTAAATCATGGCGTCTATCTGCTTGCTCTGGCCTCATGTGGTGGGAAAAAACAAGAACACTTTTTGGGTCCTCTTTTCTAAGGGCACTCATCTCATTTGTGAGGGTCCTACCCTCATGACCTAACCACCTCCCAAAGGCCAAACCTCCTAATCCCATTATAGTGGGGCTGGGATTTCAACATGTGAATTTTGGAGGGAACACAAACATTCAGTCCCTAACACCTTGGCAAGCGCCAGACACAGTACTGAGGAACCTTGACGTAGTAGTTTATGTTACACACCTTCTGGTCAGCAGAGTGGTCAAGCAGACTAAATTGAATTCTTAAAATGAACAATAAGGGAAGCAGGCGGAGAGAACTTGCATTTGTGATTTTAGGGTAGGCTGCTAGTCATGATAAGAATACTTATCAAGTATGTTTCCATTTTGAAATTTAACATCGGTTTAACACTGTTTTTATAAGAAGAATCCAAGTATTTATCAGAACCAGAACAAAAGTAAACAATCTTGTATTTCCTAACAAGTTACATTTGATGCCAATCAGCTAATAATGAAATGTCAACTGGTATTAGTAGGATTAGTAGCTAATGCTCAGATTGTTCGTGTTTACTGAATTGTCCTCTAATGATTGGATGTGTCACCTTTCTGATTGGCTAGGTTATACTGGGAGAGTCCTATTTTGTCCCTAGAGTGGTTACAACTGTCTAACTCTCAGCAGTTTCATTAATAAAGACAATTCTGTTAGAAGATCTTATCTAAGAACCCAGTTCTTTAATGGGATTTAATCACTAAGAAAAAAATTCAGTTATTTTTTTGAAGTGATGCAAACTTGTTCTGTTTTCCTAATGTCAGTAAGCAGAAAGAGATTTAAAGGATTTTTGTGACTTTTTGGACATTTCCAATGTAAAATATAATTATTTGGTTATGAGCATTAACTGTCACATTGCTCAAAGTTGACTCTGTTTTAGTGGTTTAGAGAGTTCAGATTTTCAGGGAAATGACATGTAATTTGTTTTCCAAATTAAATTCTGAGGCAGTGGCAGGCGTAGCTTAACTTGGAAATAATTAATAATTAAATAATTAAAATGCCAAGTATAGGAAAAGGGTAAAATGTCTCCCACACTTTCAAATTGTTTGTTGGAAAAGCCAAATTTGAAATGTTTGGTCTAACAAGTGGAACAGTGAAGGGAGAGAAGCGTCATGGTTGAGGACCCCTCAGAAGTTTGTCTCAGCATAAATTGTTTATGCTGAGACAATAAAAATATTAGTACATAAATGAATCTTTCTAATCTAGGTTATTATATCTTGAAGTCTGATGTGTTCCCAAATTTGTCAGAATATTTGCAAAAGCTGCTGACCTTTTTAATAGAGGAGGGCTAATGATGATCATCTCATCCATTTCAGTGGGAGAATCGGAGGCCCACCCAGATAATTGTCTCACTCCTCTGGCAGTGGCAGAGGAAAGAGGAAACTCCAGGTCTCTGATATTCCTGGCCTGGGGTTCTTTCAGCAGCATGAACCCCAGTTGTAGCTCAGGCTGCCACACTTCTGCAGTGTCAGAGCTTTAGAAATGAATAAGCCTGCCCTGAATTCAGGCATCAGTTGAGGGACTGGTTTACCTAATCTATAATATACGGTCTCTCCTGACTATAGATGGCATAATTTCTAGTAGAATTCTTCTAGAATGATACTACATGCATACATGTAGCAATCTTCATCTTCTCCAGAAAACTGAACGAAAGTAAGTAACAAAGAGATGTGAAAACAAAAACACAAACTTTATTTCTGAGCAACTAGAAAAAAGAATGTGAAGTAACTTGCAAGGTGTGCCAAAATCAGTTTAGTTTCATGCAGGAGACATTGTGCATGAATCAAGAGAGGCAGGGGAGAGGGATGTTAGAGGAAAACATGGAGACAGAAATAGAGAGAGAGATAATACACCCTGGAGAAGCAATTAGGTTCAGAGATGCAGAAGAGACTCTTAAAAGCAAAATCCCACAGACCTGTTACATTCACAGAAACTGTCTTGCTTTGCGGCAGCTAAAGAGAAGAGAACCCTCTGCAATGTGAAAACCGGTTAGCCTACCCTTACTCCTTTCTATCTATGGAAATTACTTGAAAAAATTTGGTCCATTACCTCCCAACTCCCTTAATAATGAATAACACAAAGGAACTTTCACAGCATCTATAAAAATATAAGAAAAATGAGGAATTAGCAAAATTTATTGATAAACAACATTCACCAGAGAAAAATTGCCCTGGGACAGGTGAAATTTGTGAATAAATATTTCAATATAAACTAAGAACCTTGTGAACCAGTTCCCTCTTTGAAGTAAAACCACAAAGAATCAAAGCAAAAACTCAGGAAAAAGATGATGAGGCAATAAAAGAAAATAAAACATGAGCTGGTGAAACTCAGGAAGAAAGAAGAAAAATAAACTACCATGGAATAAGACAAAATTGCAAGAAGGCTAGTCTGATACGTGTTGTAGAAAACTGTAAGATACATAGAGAGAACTGAGAAAAATTAAAATAATTGAAATATAAATGAAAATGAGTTTAAAAGGATTATAACTATGTAGACCTAGTATATAGGACAAGAAGACCCCAAACAATCATAAGCATCACCATTAAGAAGAAAATTATAAAACAAAAAATTAAGATTTAATTAAAATTCTATGTAAAGATACTTAACCCTGCAGGATGCTCCCCAAAACATAAACAGGTAGGTGGCATATTGTGTTCTTAGACATAAATTTCTAACAACAAAAACATTAATTGTAGGTTTGTTTTTTTGACAAATTAGATTTCACTTTAAAATTATGTATTTTGTCCATGATCTCAAATTTATTTTCTTAGAGTTAAGTAAATTAGTTTCTTATGATCCCTTGAATTGCCCTATAAAATCCTTTGAATTTGCCCTCCAGTTTTGCACCATTTAATTCTTGAAATATGACTTGTGAGTTTAATACTTTTCAGAGAATCAGCTTTTAGCTTTGCTTACTAGTTATAATGTTTATGTATGATAAAGGTTTCATCTCACATCAGTGTGGAAGGGATGGACTATTCAGGCAATGATATTGGAATAGGTGAGAACCTTAGAATATTTCGTAACATTCAGCATGAAAAATACAGAACTGATAAAAATGTAAGTATAAAAAGTGAAACCCATAAAGATAATAGAAAACAAGCAAGGGAGAATTCTATTTGAATTTGGAGTAGATAAGTCCTTCCTGGATGACACAAAATTAAATAGTTTTGTAAAAGATTTGTAAATATGTCTGCGTAAAAGTTAAAACACAGTCTGGTACATGGCAAAATGCTATCAGTTAAAATACAAATAATAAGCCAAGAATGATATTTGCAAATCATATCACTGACAGGTGGCTAATCTCTGCAAATATAGAGTTTCTAGAAGTTGGTAAGAAAACCATCAATGAACCAAAAGAAAAACAGGCAAAGAAGGAGAATAGAAGGTTCACAGAAGATGACATCGAGTGACTCTTACACATACGCAATGATGCCCAATTTTATTCATAAAAAAATCAGAGTAAAAAAATTGACAGAGATGCCATCTTTCCCTCTAGTATTGGTAGAAATAAAAAAAAAATATCTGGAAACACAAGATGTTGGTGAGGCAGTGGGGGAAACATACATTCATTACTGGCAGGAAGGCAAATTAGTGCAGCTACCGTAGAGGCCAATCTGGCTGCATATATCAAAATTACAAATGCATTTACCCTGTCACCCAGGAATTTCACTCCTCAGCAGGCATCCCGTAGATATCCTCATATGCACTTGAAGTGACATATGTACAAGATTATTCACAGCAGCATTATTTGTAATAGCAGAGAATAGAAACATCTTTATGCCATCAATAAGGGACTGATTATGTGAGTCATGCTATCTTATGTTGCTATAAGTATATGAACAAGCTATCCATAAACTGATATAGAAAGATCAGTAGTATACATTGTCAGGGGGAAAAAAGGGTGGCAGAAAAGTATAAATATATACACAAGGATAAACTTACATATACATGCACACTTGCATACATGCATGTATGTAGTATGCTAGTTTGTTTAAAACAGCACAGACATAAATACATGTGTGTGTAAGTGTGTGTATCTGTGTAATGTGTATAACATTTATATTCATATATTAAAGATACAGAGGTAGAAATATTAAACAAAACTGTGGTGATAGAAGGAACTGAGTAAGTGGGGTACGGGCAGGAATACACAGGGTCCAGCTGAAGTAATGCCTGCTTGACTGTGGTTGGTAGGGTAATAATATGAATGTAATAATTTATAGTTTTTTTAAAAAGAGATTTTATTTATTTACTTTTAGAGAGTGGGTAAGGGAAGGAGAAAGGGAGGAAGCGAAACATCAATGTGTAATAGATATATTGATCGATCAATTGATTGTCTCTCACACACCCCTAGCTGGGGACCTGGCCCACAACCCAGGCATGTGCCCTGACTGGGAATTGAACTGGTGACCTTTTGTTGTGTGGGCTGGCACTTAATCCACTGAGCCACACCAGCCAGAGTTAATTTATAGTTTTAATTTGAACATTTCACCTAAAATGCCACATGGTATGCTTGAGTATAATATTGTTGTGATACAGAATTACATTCTTATGATTTTATAATAAAAGATTTTGTAATAAAAAGGGGGTGTTATTTGTGCCAGACCCTGTATTTTACTGAATAACATTTTATATTTTTGGTGTTTGAACCATGGGAATATACTATGTGACCAAAAATATTTTTTAAATCTGTAAAATAGAATTGAAATACTGCTTTATAGTAAAAATTTTCTCTGTTTTGGGGTACTCTTACAGCCCACAGTATTGACATTAGAGCAATGCTTTTCACGTGGTGTTCTGTGGAAGCATAGTGCTCTGGGTCTACTAAGAAACCTGAGCAATGTGGAGCTCTAGACTTTTCTTCGCCATTCTCAGCACTGGTATATGCTTCCGTTTGAAAGAATGGCACCGCTGATTTAAATGATAGTTGATAATACTGGACGATACAGGGCACATTATAGGAGACTTTACTGTGCCTCTGACATAAATAGAGGCACAAATTAGAAAACCTAAATAAAATGGTTTCTATTGCTATGGAGACATAGAAAATGGTTTTGAAGATCTGCCATGAACAAAGGTACCAGAACATGATGGTTTCTGCATCTCTTGGGACACTTGCATCTTAAGTATCAGAAACCCTGTCTTAAGATTTTTGAACAATTCAGAAATTTATTTCATCTAACAGGAAGTGCAGAGGTGCCATGGGTTCCAATATTATTTCTGGCAGTGTTTTAATGGTGTCCCACTTCATTCTGTCTGCCTGTTCTGCCCCCTCATGTTCAGCCTCATGCCAAAACTGGTGCCCCCGAGACCAGAGCTGCCAGCTGTGGTCAGGAAGACATGCTTTGTTATTATGACCTGCAGAGAAGAGAGCGGCCCAGTCCCTGACCATGGGGACGGCAGCGAGAGCAGTCGCAGTGAAGTGAGTTGCTGGCGCACGTGTGTTGGGTGGTTACTTTCATCAGGCCGGCGATGCTGTGTGAGCGGGGCATCTGTGCTTCAAACTTCACCTCAGTCGTCTCTCCGCCTTCCTCACAAATGTGTGAAGTAGCGAACATGCTTTATTAACTTTTTTCCTGCTTAAATTAATCACAGTGGCCACACAAAAGATAACACAAAGAAAATTAATAGAAAAATTGTAGATGGAATCAAATTTTGGAATATTTGCAACAGAGGTAATATGTATTATGTGCAATGGGCTTTTACAAATTGGTAAAAACAAATAAAAGAGACAGTGTAATAGAAAAATAGATTTAAAAGTGAATAAGTAATTCATAGACGAACAAATACAAATGGCCAATAAACGTGAAAATGTGCTCGTGTTCACCAGCAGTGAGTAAAGCAGAAATTAAAGCCGCCATTCACTTTCACTTTCTACTTAGCTGATTGTCAAAAGTTAAAATGAATGAGAATAATAATTTTAGATAGGAAGCAAGGAAAAGTGCATTCTCATAAACTTCTGGTGAAGTGTGAATTGCTATAGACTTCCTTGGAAAGTCATTTGACAGTATCTCTTAAAATTAAAGCTACGGTCTTTCAGTCTATTGCTGCTCCCACCTCGGGTAACTTTTGCCATGTGGGTTCCGGGACAAAGCTAGGTCCTCAGGGTTCAAGTGTAAGGGTAAAGCGGGGCAGGGAACCCAAGGAAACAGCAAGTTAAAAATTGAGGGATATATTCCCAGCACATTGCTTTCCTCAGTCTGGTAGTTGTCAAACTGATTCAGTCACACCTTTACCACCGCCCCCCACACCCTGCTGAGTGCTAATTATCCTGCTTAATTGTAGGAAGGGAATGATTAAGAGAAACTGCCTTCCCCTTCCCTGTCCCCAGGAGTGAGCTGTGGGAACAACGAGTCATTTGGGGTAGGGCAGGTCCCAGCCTGGACTCCGCTTGGCTTGCCCTCCATCTGCACGTTCTCTGTCACCCTTTCCATTCCCCAGGCTCATGCATTTCAGTCTGAACCCTAAGTCTCCAGGATCCTGTCGTTCCTCTGGTTCCTACCCTGCAGGCATCTCTGCACCTGACTCCCCTGGGCGTCTGTGAAGCATTCCCCAGATGGTCCCAGAATGTCCCAGGGGCCTTCAAATCCAGCCATGCTAGATTTGGCCTCGGGTGTTTAAATGTAGGAAAACCTTTTTAGAATGAGATTCCTTTATATTTCACTCCTCTTTGTCTTCATTTACTCATCATTTTTACCAGCCCATCTTAAAAACAGTTTTGAACTTTAGCAGTATAAATATCTTTTAAAATTATTATTAAAATGCTTACTTCCCAGTAGATTTTCCCCCTCAGTGTGTTACTCCTAGTGACAAACTCTTTTTTTTAAACATATATTTATCTCTGTTACCAGTCTTTTCATTTTAAAAAAAGGTATTTCTGCAGAAATATTGAACAGAACAGGTGCTCACCTATAGGTGGGTGCATTTGAGAAATAGCTTGTGGTTAATGTTACAGGCCCCCTGACAAGTGTCTTTACTTGGAAGAAATTTCAGAGAGGGCACAGTCAAATACCTTATTTTCTGGATACAGATAATGACAGGAGGCTAGGAACTCAGCTGCAGCTCCGTGAGCTGTGCTAGAGTGACTTTCCCAGATGTCTTGGGGCTTTGCAGGTTGGTACTGTCTTCAGGGAACTGCTTGGATTTGATTTAACATTTTCTAAATTGGTTCAACCACCTTTGAGTTTGGAGGATGTATTGCTTTCGGCTCCCTCAGATTAATGTACTGCCAGCCGGTCTGACGCTCCTAGCTTAGAAAATTCATTAGCACGTTAGAAATCCAGAGACCAGGTATAGCACCAAAAGGTTACTCTATCCTCCTTCCTTCTTCGTAGCAACTTGAGAATGAATTATACACTAGTCTTTTAGGGTGAACAAATGAAGGCAATGTACCTTCCCTGTGTAGGAAGTGGGAGTAACGAATGGCTAGATTTTAGTTAACGTGAGCAGGCATTGCGTTTGTGTGTGTTCTCACATGTCCCACAACTCCAAAACACCTTTAATATGGTTGTACCATGACCTTTTTTGTTTTAAGTGTCTATTCTTGTGCTTCAACTCATGAGTAAAGAGCAGCCTGCAGGAGCACTACTGAGGTTCAGACTTTGCAGGCCATTCCAATGCTCACAGAGGAAAGGAAACCCTCATAACTCGAGAAGTGGGCTTTGCCTACATGCCTTTGTTTGGGGTGAATTTATTGTAGCACCTTCATTTGGTCTGGAGTTTCCAGCGGCCATACTTCTAATTCCCTTTAAGACTGTTACCACTTCCTTCTTGCTGTATTTCAGCACATTTTCCATCTGCAACTGCCTCCTGCTGAAGAAACAGTGGTGAATATCTTAGCCGTGGTGTTCCATTGTTTCGTGCTTCTGCCATGGAACTAAAACTTGGTTCACTACAACACAAAGCCTCTGGCTGACTTCAGCTTTCACAAATTCAGATTTATTGCCCAGAAATTGGAATTTCTTTATTTTCTCGCCCTCCTTATCACCTCCTTCGAGCTCACTCTTCCCCCACCTACCCTCCCAGCCTAACCTTATTGCAGAGATTATCAGGTTTACTTTTTGATTTTACTGCTTTCCATTCAAATTTTGCCCATAAAACCACTTTACTATTACAGAATGAAATATTATTTTCATTACTTTCCTACCCTAAATATGCATAGCAATAACACACTTGTGATGTATAGCAAGTCCTGTATTAAATACATGATAATACATAATAAAAATGTATCATTTTAATGAAGTATTTTATTTCCTCTTTTGTTACTTATTGTAATTTGGCTTAATTTGGCTCTACTAACCTTTTTGCCCACGTGTAACTCTTACCACACATTCTTATGAACACTGAATATTAAAAGAGAAAGAAAGAAACAAAGCCAGTCAGCATCAGAGAAATATCAAGGTGAACATAAGGTCAGGTTTAAGTTGCGGGGAGTGGAGTAGAAAGGAATTTAACAGAAAAATTTCATTGAGGAAATGTGCACAGCATCCACCTTTTATACTTTCGATGTACTTTTTGTGATCACAATTAACAATGTAAGTCTTTCCTGAGGCTCTCATTCTTTCATTATTATTAGGTCTGAGTTTTTGTCATAGACCTAGGAAAAGTATCTGAGGAAGGACGTCTCAGCCAGCCCCTATCTGGATAGGAGAGCTGGTTCCTTTCCTTTGCAGCCTAATCATTAAAGTGAAAAATGCTCATGTGGCAGAACAACTCCACAGGCCTGGCTTGTTTAATAGATTCTTAGTAAATTATATTAGCTCTTGAATACCATCCAGGTCCTTAATGATATTTCTGAAGGTGACAAGCTTCAATAGCTTGGAAAAGTTCATTGCAGTCTCTGGTGGTTGTGATTTCACCCTAATAAAATGATAATTTGTACACAGGCTTTTAGCAGTGGTCGAATTCCTTTCAGATTCTGGGACCTGGGGCTGTACGAATGTGGATGGGGGAGCGGGACCAAGTCCTTGGCAAATGCTGAGGCTTGGAGTGCTGGCTGTCCAGTATCAGACTGGCCAGCAGCACCTGTAGGGTTTGTTAAACATAGTCGCTAAAGATGTCTGCATCCTAATCTCCAGAACCAGTGAATGTTCATGGCAAAGGGGAATAAAACTGCAGGTGGATTAGAGTTTGCTAATCTGTTGATTTTAGAATAGGAACATTACCCTGGATTATTTGGGCAGGCCTGCTATAATCACAGAGATCTTCTAACGTGGAAGGGGAATGTGATGTGAGCAGGAATTAACTCACTGCTGCTGGCCTTGAAGTTGGAGGAACAGGCTATGGGCCAAGAGAAGCAGGTGGCTTCTTAGCAGCTGGATAAAGAAGGTGAATTGAAGTTCCCTAGGTCCCCAGAAAGGAACTCAGCTCTGCTGACCTGGTGGTTTTAGCCCAGTGAGACCTGTTTTGGACTTCTAACCTATAGGACTGTAAAATAATGAATCTGTGTTTGTGCCAAAACAAAACAAAATTGAAATTAAGAAAACACATTTTCTGAACTCTACCCCTAGAGTTTCTGGTGAGGAGTGGGCCCAAGAATGTGCATTTCTAACAAATTTGCAGGCAAAGGTGATGCCTGTGCTGTCAGTCTGCTGCCACATTGTAAGAACCTGGGGCTGGGGGTGGGGGACTTCAGTTAGTCTGAAGATTTAAGAGGAAAGGATCTCACTGAAGAGCTGTGACTACTAGTTACTTTGCTAATTACGATGTGGAAGAAGAATGAGCAGCTCCCCCTGCCTGAGGTTTCCCTATAGAGCTGTGCCAATAGCACAGAACTTGTCCGCCCTTTTCCAGCTTCACTCTTTCTGCTGTGTGATTTTTGGTCCGTTTCTCTTTCCCATTCTGTGGCTTCCTCTTGTTTAATTATTAGTTCTGAGTCATACGAACTTGAATTTTAATCCTGACTCCCATGTAACCATATACTAGCCTCTAGCACTTTATTATCATCCTTTGGACATCAGTTTCATTATTGGTGAAATAATAACACCCATTTCTTATGTGATTATGAAGCTAAAAGAGCTCTTATGCCTTCAGGCCTGGTACAGTACCAGATGCATTGTAGTGCACAATAAATATTTGTCACACTGGTTTTTATTGCCTGAAAATACCTTTCTTTCTTTTACTCTTTTTAGTATTCTGCACTTTGCTTCCAAGCTTCTGCTTCTTCCCTTTTATTCATTTTTTCTTGCAGGTTCACTGAACTAGGATGATGTCCATCATTATATCCAACACACTCGATCAGATCTAAGCTAAGCCGTTGTCAGAGACTATGAGAAGTTCACGAGGAGCAGAATTCTCTTCTCCTTTACAACCTAGGCCTTCAGCTCCCCCAAGATCACCTTGTCAGGCTTTGCAGGTCTTTACATAATTACTCACTGAAAGGTTGCAGCCATTTGCAATGGGAATTATAGTGCAAGGGGGTCAAGTTGAAAGTTCTTGCTCTGTGTGCCTTACCTGGGAGTTCACAGGGAGCAGCCCATGGAATCAAACCATTTATTAACCCACTTCTCTGATTCAAGGTTTGTGTCTTTTTCTTTAAAGAGTATTCTTTTTATCAAACGATCTTAACCCACCTTCCTGGGGTCCTCATGCTAAACCCTGCCGACGACTAAAATACTCGGAAACACTCCTTGAACTACATTCAATGTACTAGATTCAAATCTAGGTTATTTGGCCTTTGGGAGAAAGGATCGACAGTGCCTAAAAGCTCTTAGTAAGAGCTTAGTAAGAGGGGATGAGTGGGAGTTAGGAAAACTTCGAGGGGGAACTGTCGGGGGCCCCTGGTTAGAGGTTTCCTAGGGGTCCAGGGCACCTCCAGCTTGAGAGGCAAGAATATTTCTTTAAAATTAAATGCATATGTTCAGATCTCTCTTTAAAACAAACATTCATTCTCTAGGGCAGTTCAGTCTAAACTCCTATTGAACAAAGACAATAAATCAATAGAACCTCATAACTCTTAAGCAGGGAATAGTGTTCTATTCCCTTAGAACCAAAGGGTCATATTAACATTCTCTGCTTTCCACTCAGATGCCTACTAGAGTAAGACTGGGCCCATTACTAAGTCTGTTTCCTTATTTAAGTTAAAGTGGCTGTTCTACCAAGGGCTGAATTGAGTTTTGAAAATGGCCTTTATTCATATCAGTTTTTATCTGGGGATAGAGAGTCGGTATTGTAGTAATTACATTTTTCTTCCCCAAAGAGGTAAACTAAGTTATATTTTTCTGCATGTACCTTCTAACCTTGCCTATTCTCAACACTTAAATCAACTTTATTGAACTATAATTTATATGTAAGTATATACATCTAAGTGTATTCTTTGATGAGCTTTGACGAATGCATATACCCAGGTTACCACCTTACCACTTGTGACACACATTTTTATTGTTCCAGAAAGTTCTCTTGCATCTGTTTGTAGTTAGTCACTCCTCCTCTCTCTTGGCACCAAACAACCCTGGGTTTTCTTTAACTAGAACTCATTTATCCTGTTCTAAAACTTGTCTGACTTCTTTTGGTCCACATATGTTTTAGAAAATTATCAATGCTGCTGTTTATAATGATAATAGGCAAATAGGCAAATGAAATGATGCACAATCATTAGTCATCATGAAAATGCACATTAGAACCAAAAGTGAAATATCATTTCATACCCATTAGAGGGACCCAAATTAAAAGTATAAAAATTCTAGTTGTTGGCAAAGGTGTGGAGCAGATTAAATCCTCATACATTCCTAGTGGGATTATAATCCCTAGTGGGATTATTTTATGATAACTATAATGCCAATGGATGATTATTCTATAGTGTTTCTATCCATTCCCCTGTGGATGTACACTTCTTTTCAGTTTGGAGCTCTTATAACAAAGCTTTTATGGACGTTCTTGAACTTTTTTTTGTAGACATGTGTTTTCTTTTCTCTTGGGTAACTACCTAGGGTTGAAATTGCCAAATGATGTGGTAAATGTATATTTAACTTTATAAAAACTACCAAACTCATTTCCAAAGGGATGGAACCATTCTATAATCCCACTAGGGATGTATGAGGGTTTAATCTGCTCCACACCTTTGTTAACAATTAGAATTTTCATACTTTTAATTTGGGTCCTTCTAATGGGTATGAAATGATATTTCACTTTTGGTTCTAATGTGCATTTTCATGATGACTAATGATTGTGCATCATTTCAAGTGCCTAGTTGCCATGTTGTATCTTCTTTTGAGAAATCTCTATATAAGTCTCTTGTCTATATTTCATTTGGTTGTGTCTTATATACACATATTTTCCCCCAGGGGGTGTGTCATCCCTTTTTATTTTATTGATTCATCTTGAGGATAAGAAGTCCAATTTTGATAACCAATTTAGAAGACCAACATGTTGGTCTTATATCCTGTGATCTTTAAAAATTTGAAATGTATTCCTTGGTAGTTTCAGCAAGATAACGATGTCATCAGAGAATACAGGCAGTATTATCTTTTTAAAATCTTTGTTTTATTTTTTTCTTATCTCATTGCATTGGCTAGATCTTCAGTGCAATCTTAAATAGAAACCATGAGAATAGATATTCTTGCTTTTTTCATTCTCTTAGTGTCCAATATCTGACTATTAAATACAATTGGCTCTAAGTTTTTTTAATGTATGCCTTTTATTAAGATGATTCTTTTTTATTTCTGATTTGTTGAGTTTTTATTATAAATAGGTGTTTAAATTTTGTCCCATGCTTTTTCTGAAAGTGATGAGATGTTCCTTTAATTTTTTTCCTTTGTTCTGCTGTATGGTGAACTACACTGATTGATTTCTGAATGTTTGAATAACTTTGCATTCATAGGATTAAAATGACTAAAATGACTAAATCATGAGGTATTATCTTTGATATATCTTACTGAATTCTATTTATTAACGTTTTGTTGAAAAAGTTTGCACATATGTTCATGATGGATACGGGCCTGTAATATTATTTTCTTGTAATATCTTTGTCTGATTTTGTTATCAGGGTTATGTTGCCTGGATCAAATGAATTGAGAAGCATTTCTCTCTTCTCTCATTTCTGAAAATCTTTGTATAAAATTGGTATTATTTCCTTCTTAAAGTCTGAAAAAAATATTAGTAAAACCATCTAGCTCTGGAATTTAATTTATTGGAAAAATTTTTCTTATTATGAATTCAATATCCTTAATAAATATATGACTGTTTGACATTCTATTTATTTTGAGTTTGTTTTAGTAAATAGTAGTTTTCAAAGAATTTGTTCATTTCATTTTAGTTATTGAGTTTATTGGCATAAAGTTTATTTTATTTATTTATTATCATTTTAGTATAATTAGTATCTATAATGACTTTTCATGACTGATTATGAAAATTTGCTTTTTCCTTTTTTTCTTGATTACTATTTTAAAGTTTTTATCAATCTCCTTAACATTTTCAAAGAATGAACTTTGTGTTTTTTATTTCCTCTGTATATTTTTACTTTATTGATTCCTGTTTTATATTTATTATGTTCTTCCTTCTAATTATTTTCAGTTTAATTTCCTTTTATTTTTCTAGCATCCTAAGATGTAAATGTAAATCATTTATTTTAAATTTTATATTTCTAACAGAGCACTTTAACACTATAAATATTCTCTTACACAGTGTTTTAGCTTTATCCCACAAATTTTGATGTACTGTGTTATTATTACTTTGTATAAAATATTTTCTACTTCTGTGATAATTTCCTCTTTGGTCCATGGCTTATTTGGGAGTCTGTTATGTAATTTCAAGATGTTTTGGAAATTACTATATATACCTTGTTGTTAAACACTCTACTGTCCATAAGTGTCTATGTTATCCTAACATAGAATAATTGCATGTACTTGACCCTTTCTTCATGCTTGTTGTCATATCTTTTATTTTTACATGTATTATTCATCATAACTAAAAATATTACTTTTGCTTTAAACAATCTTTTAAGAAAGTTTCAGAGTAAAAGAAGCACAATTCTTTTTATTTATCCACCATTTATTTAGCTTTTGTTTTTCATTAGTTCAGATAGGTCCAAATTTCCTTCTGGCATTTATTCCCCTAAGCTAGAAGAATATATATGCATATATATTTTTTGTAGTGCAGATGTGCTGGAAACAAATGAAGTCTATTTTAACTCTCTGCAGTATTCTGGGTTGACACATTCATTCATAGCTATAAATAGTAGTCCAGGTACCACATTTTTATCTATATTATCTGGTGACACCCAGTTTTCAATTATTGAAATAGAAAATGAATTTTCTGAAAAATAACAAGACTCACGCAACCAGCTGAAATGGTTTAGTAAGCAAAATATAAGTGAGGAGGCTTATTCTTAGAGAAAGTAAGGCACACGCCACAGTGTTTGTGAGCTCGCCGTAATAAAAACCCCAGGCTTGTATAAAATGGAATATGAGGAAAGGAGCACAAGACATGTGGTTTTTCCTTGGAAGTGCCAGAGCAAGTGAGGAAGCTTTGGCTTCGTGGTGGGGGCACTGTGCTCTCTCTCGTGTTTTGCCGCCAGTAATATTCGATAGCTAGCTGAGTAGTAAGACCTTTCTTACCTGAGATAAAGAGAGCAGTCAAAAATCCATAAAATATATAGCATCATTTTAAGGGCTACTGTAGGCAAATTAGTTTTGTTAGTCTACAGTGATAAAGGCTCTTGTATTGCTGATTAGAAGAAATTGTAATTGCATTTGTTTTTAGGCCATAACTAACAAATGCCACTCCAAGTTTAATTGCATTGAACAATTTTATTCTGTGATTGGGTAGTAATCTTATCCCTTTCTCCTTTGGAGCATCCATGGTGATACATTCTCTCATGGTCCTAATAACCTCATTGCCTTGTCACAACTGTCCCCCTCCCTTTTTTTTTCATTCTCTTTTGGCTAGGCAACTGAGTAGCAGAATTCTTTGAGGTTCTTCTAAATAATCAATGCAATTGAATCCACAATTTATACAATTTATTACTTTACTAACAAAGTTTGTTAACTTTTTCTTTAAAAAGTGTATGAGACACTCTGCTTGGTGGGAGATTCAAAGATTACGGTAATTAGACCAGACCTTTACCTCATTACCTTAGTGTCTAGTAGGGGAATTATATGATTTTATAAGGAATTTTCACTATAATAATGCCATAATTTCAGTGGCAAAACTATTGAACAATTGGGGTGCACATGTCTGGGGTCAACTGGTGGTTTGGCTAGGCAAGTTGGTTGATCTTCACTGGGTGACCCACTGACCATCAGCTGATTTAGACTGGACTTAGGAAGATTGTAGCAACTTGTCTCTGCTCCACATGTTTCTTGTTATTTAGCCAACAGGCTAGCTTGGGCTTATTCTTCTGCTTACAGTGGTGAAGACACAAAACAATAAGCCTCAATTAGTAAACTTCTTAGTTGCTGCTTATGTAAAATCTGATATCTGCTAATATTTCATTGGCCAAAGTAAGTCAAATGATTGAGTCCCATGAAAGGGATATGACAGATTCCCTACATACAAAGTTAAGGTACTGAAGTTATTTGGTGAAATGTAAGGATACGTGGCGTATGGAAACCATCAACGCAATTTACCAGTCTGCTCCTATGACCACAAGTATTCTCAACTCATCCATATGCAAAATAATCTCATCCTGCTTCAGATCCCCCAAAAGAATTCAATCAAGGCAATTGGCTCAAAGTCTAGGATATCATAACCTCTATCAGATCCATATGCGCTTCTCTCGATTCAGAAATCTTTGAACTGAAAAGATAAGCTATCTAGCACCACACATCTACCACCACACACCCAACATATAAAAATAAAACATGAAAAAGATCACCAAATTATGCCTCATATTGGAAAAAGAGAAGATTGTGAAGCACCTAACAATGACTAAATTTCACTGGTCAAATATTGCCTGGCCTTTCTGTTCTGAGACAGAGAATGTTCCTTAGTTAGGCTCCAGGCCTGCTTCCTGACCTGGGCTTCTCAGTTGATTGTTCTCCTGAGGTCTTGACTTCGCTCTCTGGATCATCGTTTTTCCCATTACCCCTTTTGGCTATCTATAAAGAGGGCATTAGAGAATACACCCTTTGAGCAACTTTTTTCAACTATCTTTCTGCCTGTAGGAATTGAGAGCCCAGAAGCCTTTTCTACATTATAAAACAGTCAGCTATGGGTATTTTGAGTATGTCAGGCTGTTTTGGGTCTTAACACTCGTACAAGCCCTTTTGGCCAGTTGAAAAGATTAAACATTACCTTAAACATTACAGAGATTTTAAGAAAAGTTCTTAAGGTTGCTTATAAAATTTCATAAGAAAATTATAAAATAATATTGAGGAACACAAAATAAAACCTGAATATATAGAAGTATACCATATTCATGGATGAAGCTATTTCATATCTGATAGATATCAACGCTACACAAATTATTCTATACATAGAGTGCAATTCCAAGCAAAATCCTTAATGAATGTTTGCACTAAAGTTATGAAAGGAATTTTAAGATTCATATGAAAGGGTAAATGTTTAATAATACATAAAATAATTTTGAAAACAAACAATAGTGAAGAGTAATGTGCCTTATCAGATATTAAGACATTATTTTAAAACTATAGTAATAAATGCAACATGGTATTGGTATACAAATAAGTTATTGAAACTCACTCCTATATATGTATGAGATTTTGTTGTACATAAGAAATACATAGGAGTGGAAAGCTTGAGTCATTTTTATAATCAATTTACCATAATAATCATTCAAATCAGTTACTTTTCTTCCACGTATCAGGCATTTCATTTTTCTTCAGACATTCTAGTAGATGGATTTGATTAAAATTGCCTCTAAGGCTCACATCTCCCACACCAGAAAACAGGAAGAATATAATTTTCTCCAGGTCCATGTCTTTGTGCTATATAATAATAAGGAAGGTCCTTTAACTTTTGTCAGAGTTAAGCTTTAATATGTTCAGAAGTATTGTTACTAAACCTTATATAAAGTATTTAAAAGCTTAGTTATTTAAATAATTTTATGCTGTAGTTTTAGAAATTTTCAGCAATACATATTTTGTTAATTTAAGTTTTTGTTTTACTCCTGTGGGTTGAAGATGGCAAATATTGACTGAAACAAGAAAACAATTAAAAGTGAATTTTTAAAAAATTCTCAAAACTCAACAAATATAGAAGAAATTTAAATATTTCTCCTCTAAGTTTTAATAATTTAAATAATTAAACCTCTAAGTGATTTTAAAATAGGACAGCAGAATTTTTCATTATTAAGCTATTAAAGCCTATAACTGGACTGAGACTGTGATGACTTGTGTTTCACTGAACAGGACCCAACCCACTGTCAAGTTTACCTCTCTAGAGCAGAGCCAGGAGCCACGAAGTATGTAAGAAAGTGTTATGAACAATCAAAACAGATGACTCAAGATATGCTAACTATTTACAACACAGTTCCTGGAGCTCTGGTGTGGAGCTTACTTACCTTCACTTTACAAACATCGTTAGCAAGTCAGATTGTGTGGTCTCCAAGGCCACAGAGGTTAAAAGAAGAAAGGTGGAAGGTCAGAAGGACTGCTATAGGCAGACATACTCCTGACAGTAAGAGGTGGTAACTGACAGGCTGGAAGTGAGAGAGGAGACAGCAGAACTCTAAGAAGTGTATATGCATACAGGCACACTTATATTTTGGAGGTCTTAAGCTTCTCAATTTAAAGCCACATAATTCTGAATTCATGAAAAGTCCTGAAAACATCACTTTATTTACAATGTGGTGTGTTTATAACTAAAATTTTAAATTTTATTTTAAAAGGGAAATAATCAAAGTTAACATATTTCAGAGCTTGAATGGCCATCCTATGTGTCACTAATGACTTATTTTCCTAAGTATTTTCACACAGCCATTCACTCCTCACATTGTCTCCTTCACAAATTTCACAACAATGAAACTTATTGGTACCCTGAGTAGGAATGGCAGTCAGTAAATGCTTGTTGAATTGAACTCAATATATATACCAAATGCCTCTCTCCCATCACCCTCCCTTTCCTAAACTGTACCCACTACTCTCACATGCACATAGAATATTAACAAAAAATAAATTTTACTGTTGCTGGTTATTTGCTGTGACAAAGCTTGAGATTGCCAAAGTTTTAAAAATAAACTTGTATTTACTACTAATAAATCAGTGAAAGTACATTTGATTATTGTACATACATTTGTATATATGTATGTGTATATATAAATGTTAAAGTATTACTATTTACATGTATCAATATCTGTGAGAATACAAGCCTGCCTTCCTAAGTATAGGATTTTCTTATCTGCTGTTCTCTCCAACTGGATTTCCTTAAATTACTTGGAAATAGGAAAAATAAATTTTGTTAAATGTCCATGTCCTGGAGGAATACACCCTCTTTTTCGTAACCAGAAAACTATATTTTTAATAACATGTTAACAATATTTGATGATAAATATGCAGAAATTAGTCAAGTTAATATAGAATGTATTAAAAGGAATTAAAAAAAAAACAGAAATGACAATTGAGGTCAAAGGGGAAGACTTGCTGGTTCAGCAGGAATCTTGCTTTGACTGCATTGAGTTTCCTATAATAGCAAAAGTGTAGTTTTATTCCGTCCAGGTAAACAAAATTTCTTAAATCCTTATGAGTCACCTCTAGATTTCCTGAGAGAATTAGATTTTTCCTGGAGAGAATATAGTCAGGTTTACTCATTCAAACTGTTGCAATTCCCTGGATTTGGCTCTTTCCTAAAGTATATGTACAAATATACATCAAGAGAAGAAATATGTGACATCTAAATATTTAAAGGATGTACTTATATATAGTATGCAAACCAGAGTGCTGTATAGCTGCTTAATTAGAAAAAAGTTACTGTGTCTGGGAAACCATCGTTTAGCTACTTCATGGTATAAATATATTGATACATAATTTTGAATATATATATGTATATATATGTATGTATTTCCCCTTATCAAATAAGCTGTGGACAAGGTGCATCAAAGTGCAATTTACAAAGAACCAATTACCAAGTACAATTTGCTAGTTAAACACTAGAGAATTTTATTTTATTAGTGAACCTTCAGATCTAGAGCAATTCTATTAGCTAATGAGTTTTTAAAATCTCATGAGATTCTATGAACTCAGACAAAAATGGATACTATAATAATCCAGCTTAAGGAACTGTTTTCAAATATTGTTTGGGTAAATTTACAATAAAGAACAATCTGTTATATGTATTTCTGATTTTGGTCAATATTTTGAAGGAAAAGAAATATAATTACCATTTCCATTGTTCCCACCAATTTTTCAATTTATAGTTCTCTCTCTTTATGTCCCTCCATCTCTTCATACATATCCATGTGTGTACAAGTACACAAGCATACACATGCACACACCCCTAGAGATGAGATAAAACTTAGAAATCTGAATCTCATATTAGCTGTGGAGAACTTTCCATTTTCTTTTTTTCTGATACCCAAAGTCATATAATTAGTCACATCTTGGAGTGATCATTAAATTCCAGTGGGTTCTTTATAAAAATTACTGCAAAGTATGCTTAATGTGCTTTTGATAAGGCCTAATAAATTTGATTTCCCCATCTTTAAGCATTACTAAAGTGTTTCTAGTTACTCACCATGGACCAGTATATATAGTGTTTTGGAAGTGGATTTGGAAAAATTTAATTTGTAATTGGCTGCAATTCAAGTTACTTCATAATTTCTGTGGAACAAAGGACAATTATATAATTTAACAAATCAGAGTTTAAACTCTAAACTCTCTTCCCTCTATAATTTAGTCTAAATATTGCCTCACCTTCATTCCACAAAAAAGTTCAACAATGAAACTTGGAGAACCTAGATAGTTTCTCTGGTTTACGTAGGAGGCTGATAAATGTGTTTATCTCTAGAGAAGGAAAATGCATGGGATGGAAGTGTGTTGTGTCTCAGATCACCACTTCCCATTTTGACTCTACAACAGGTTTTGACCCTAGACAGTCATTCAATGAGCGAGCAGCCGATGGATTTGTTAGAGCACTGGTACTTGATGTAATTAAAAAAACTAAAATGTGTAATGTTTGAACAATGTGAGATAATTATAGAGCAGTCCTTTTTACTGTTTCAGTGTTATTTATCACTAAGCACGTTATAGAAATCACTTGGTTTTGACGTGATGGATGCACACGTCTTTGCTTCCTCCCCTCCCGTGTCACATATTCCCATATTTTTCACACCCTCTTTCTGAACATTTTACACATGTGATATTGGCATTTTCATCTTTCAGCTATTACTTAAGTAATATGTTTTCTAATATTTATGTGTTTTGATGCTGTATGTTTATATTTGATAGTATTTATTAATTATAGTCATGCTTCTAGACCTTTGTGAGCTACACTGCTGCCTTGTGGTTATGTGTGATAGGGGTCTCCTTAGGACTATATTCATTAGTCTTAACTTGGATAAAGTTCCTTTGTAAACTGGACTGATCTGCTCTACCATCTTCCATGGAATTGTGGTGTCTATTAATGAAATGACATGTGTGAAAGGTGCCATGCAAGTAAAGGGAATGCTGTCAAGAGGACCAGGTCTGGAAGAGGGCACGGGGAGCTAAGTGGTGCTTGGTAACCACAGCTTCTCCTTTGCACTTGGTCAGCGGCTGGAGAGCTGTTGACTTTCCTTCACTGTATTTAGCCAGGGCTTGTACGTGATGGGTCAGGCTGGGGACAAAGTATTCACTTCTTCCTAGACTCACTCTTTGTGGCCTCCCATTGCATCTTATTCATGAAGATTTCCCACCCGGTTCCCCACAGAGGAGCATTTGGGTAATTGCGTTGTAGACTAAGTCAACTGAGGCAGGGCTGGGAGATCAAGTTTGTCATTTGCATTCTCCCGTTCATTCTTGGGTGTGCTCCTTTTCTACATCCTGTTTCTTGGGTCCTACAAACACCCCTGAAATGCTTTGTTCATGTTTTTCTGACACAGATACAACTCTGTTACTTTGAACTTTTTCTCTTCTTTTTATCAAAGTTCATTTGCTGTTCGTGCTATATTTAAGGCTGTGCACGGAAATAGTGTTTTGATCCATATACAAATACTGGGTTAAATAGAATTAAATATGGATGGTTTTGTGTATTTTAAAGATACAATTTGGCAAAGACTTTAACACTAAAATTACACTGGGGATATCTGAAGAGGGTAAAACATGAAGCTTTTCCTTAACTTATGTGACTACAAATCTCTTTTTCTTTCTAGAAGCTCTATTGACATTTTGCTGGATTTAGAAGTACATGCAAATTCTTAGCCTTGGCCTTCAAATTCTTTTTGATCCTGATGCAGGGAAACCCTTCTTTACACTTCACGCAACTGAACTGCGTGAGCTCTTCCCTCAATAAGCTTCAAACACATATCTTTGCATGTCCCTTCTTTCTATTGTATTCCCTCAGAGGTCCCCTCCTTGTGCACACCAGAGCAAATCCTGCATGCACTTTGGAGTTTATTTCATGTGCAATATCTTCCTGGTAGCTTTTCCTATTCCCCCAGCTGGAAGCCATCTCTCCTGATTTTTAATGTAAATAATTATTATTATCTTTTAGGGCAGCAGTCACCTTTCCACAAGTTGCAGAAACATGTTTATTCAGTTTGCAGTATATAATATGTCAGTGAAATAAAACACCATGAGAAAAAGCAAAAATCCCCCATTAGGTCTATTACTAGGACTAAACACTAGTAAATTATGCTGTGTCTTTCTATTATTTTATACCCATACACATATTTTTATAGTTTTTTAAAAAAGAGTACTCCCTATATTCTATTGCATGACTAGTTTTTCTGATTTAACAGTAAGTTGTGTGCATTTCATTAAAATATTCTTTCACAATGTAACTTCTTGCATACAGTTTTATTGTTACAACAATAACTATTAATTATATGATGAATACTTACTATATGGTAGATTCTGTACTACATATTATATCTAAATTGTATAATTCAATTTATCCAATTGGTTTTTTATAATGTAGGTGTTATTCCCATTTTATAGATGAGGAAGTAGTTGTTAGAAAAGTTAAGTGTCTTGCCCAAGATTGAACAACTAGTCACTCTGAACAATCATACTCCACTCAAGAGTGGAGTATCCTACTACTTGTGGCTCCAAAGCCTTGCTCTTAACTTCACATTGACTGTATTTGTTTTATATGGAAATTAATTTTAAAAATGTCCTATTCTTGAACACTTAGAGTATACCCAACTTTTTTGCTGATGCTATTTGAAAGGAAACAAAACTGTGATTAATATTCTGATAGGAAAATTGTTATGCACATCCATGATTATTTCATTTGAATAAATTCCTAGAAGTAAAATTGTGTAGTTCTGAATATTTCATGACTATTGATACCTAATTAAAATTTGCCTTCTAAATGGATTTTGGCAATTCTCATAACAACTAACATAGGGCTGGGGAAGTAGTAGGAACTGATGCAACACACGAGAGCTTGCCTTAACTCTGGTGGTAGGGATTCCAGGGAAAGGAAATCGGTGGGCCAATGTTTCTGAGCCTTGAAATCGCACTCTGATCTCATAGCTCTTGACTCTGTTTATACAAAGTTCCTTCCCACACACCTTGTCTTGCTGATCAAGCAATATGAAGATGGAAGCCTAATTCAGGGTAGTAGTTTTTAAAAGGAAGTAGGTAAACTTGAACAATTATAATGTTTCCTAATAAATACATCTTGTCCTAGCAATGAAGTCTTTACACAGAGGGCCTTCACTGAATGCTTCCATTACTAAATTTCTGTGCACAGTAAGCAGAGGCAGGTAGTAATTTTCGTAACAATTACTCTACAGCACTGTCAGGTCACTGAAGTGAAAATTATCAGGATTAAACCAAATGAATGCTTGATTGAGCTTCAGGGCCTGCCTTCTTTTACATTTCTAGGTTAGAGGTTGTTGTGAAATCCAAGGATAGCCTCTGCCCTGACATTCTTCAAAGAGCCCCTTCATGAAAACCAGAGTTACAAGAAGTGGATGGGACTATGGACTCTTTAAACCTTTTTTTTTCTAGTAATACACAGTCTGGGAGATCCTCTTTGAGATTTAAGAAACCACTTACCATTTCAGACCTAGCTGATGTGGCTCACTTGGTTGGAATATCCTCTTATACACCAAAAAGTTGTGGATTCGATTCCTGGTCAGGGCACCTGCCTGGGTCGTGGATTTGATCTCTGGTTGGGGAACCTGTGAGAGGCAACCAATCAATGTTTCTCTCACATCAGTGTTTCTCTCTCTCTCTTTCTTCCCTTGCACACACCTCTTTCTAAATATCAATAAAAAATGTCCTGGGGTGAGGATTTAAAAAAAGGAAAAAAGGAAATCACCTACCACTTTAGCTAAATGTATTTTGTATCAGTGTATTTCAAATAACTCCTTTAAAGTGTTATATAATAAATATATAACAAATATACAGATAGATTTAAACTTTATCCTGTTTAACAAATAATACATACATTTAATTTATATACATTAATAATGTACTAAAAAAGATACCCTTTTCACAAATTAGGATTTGGGGTTGATGAGCATATCTGCCAGGGTGGAATATATAGTAAACACTCCCAAGTCTCAATTTACTTATTGTTTAGGCAAAAACAGGCCAGAAGGCTTTGCTAATTCTAAATTCTTAGAATTCATCATTTTCCCAATATTAGATAGATAGTACAACATATATCATCCATCAGCTCCAGGGAAATCTGGTGAAGCACCTGATTACCAAACATATTGTTATTTCTGCATTGAAAGATAGAATCACAAAAATAGATAATCAGAAATGAGTAAAATATTGGATTTTAAATTATGGATTTAAAATATTGGATTTTAATTATGGAATTAAAATTACAATAAAAAGTTCGGCCTTTCAAGAAAGAACAAGAGTTACTTGTGGATCAACCTTATTAAAAAAATTGAACTAAGAAGGACACTGTCCCCATAGCTGAACTGAAGGCACAAAGCAAATCGGCCTGTATTTAAAAGGCAGTGATTTCCAGCAGATTTCATGTCATTGAAGACTGGAGACTGGAGAGTTCAGGGGATGTGCTCTATAGTTTTCAGCACCTATTGCCCCCAGCACCAAGAAAGTGAGTTTGCTTTTTACAAGAGAGGCACATTGGCTTTTACCAACCACCAGATTCAACTGAGAAAATTACTGGCCTGGATCAGTAAGCCTACCTCATCCACGCCATGTTGTTGGCCAAAATGATTGTTCCTTCTGTCCTAGTGGCTTCTTGGTGGCCTGATGGGTGGATGTTGTGTACTCACCAACATCTGCCCTGGTGTCTGCTCACCTAGGCAGAACCTCTGCCTAGTGAAAATGCCTCTCCTGGCCATTGTTTTCTAAGTGCCCCTAGATGTCAGAGAAACCACCCACAGCTGTGACTGGGAGCTCATGTCAGTCCGAGGTGATGCACTAGGTCTGTGTAGGTACCCTTAGTTAGAAACCTAATGTCCTATAAAGGGTGAAAAGGATAATTCTGTTACCTATTTCTATGGGTGGCAAAATATTCAAAGTTTGGAATCAGTTTTTTCTAAATGCATATACACGCAGAGACAACTTATAAATAAAATGAGGAAGTTATGCCAACAGGGGTTAAATTGCAGGACTTTACAAACACTTTTTTTGAAGCTGTAGTTAAAATCAAAACCTCCTTTTGGAGTGTGAATTACCAGGCAAAAATGGGAGTGAAAGGTAAACTATCAGATGGGTGCTAGGAAAATTACTTTTTTTATTTTGAAGAATGAGCTATGTTGATACCAAGAATTTAAGTTCATTTTAAGAAGCAATTAAATGTGGTTCTCTCGAGAAGAGGAGGAAAAACATGCTAAATAATAATAACTATTATTATTAATGTTCAGACTCTAAGGGTTTATTAAATGTCAGGCCTATAGCTTGTACAGAAATTAAACTTAGTCTCACTGAATTGAAACTGATATAATTATCACCTGTGTTATCTATATGCCAAAATCCTAGCTTTCCCTAGAATTAACACTCTCCAAAGAAATGCGTGATATTAGGGTGGTAAGGTAAACATATTATTGGCATACTTTAATGTGCACTTTCACTTGATCACCTATAGGTATTTCACATATGAAATACTACATGTAAGGCATATTCTAAGAGAATAGTTACTGATTGAAGTAGCCACATGAAATCTACTTACAGACTGTTCTCATTGTGTGGCTAGATATTTGTGATACAATAAACCTGAAACAAGTGGGTTTGACATGGGGAATAGTAAAACATATACCTAAAAGCATAAGAAAACAAGGACAAAATTATGTGGTGCAAACCACAGAAATCAAATCTTAGAAGGTACAATTCACACCATTTTAAATTCTTAGCTTCCTTTCTAAGCTTTCATCGGATGTATAAGTTATAGAAATGAGTAAACATAAGGAACTTGAATTTTGACTTATTGGAGACAATTTTTCAAGTGTGATTTTAATCCATGCAAATAGTGTCCATTTTCTAAAACAGCTGTTTGATTTCCAAGAAAACTCATTAGCCATGTTCTCGTCTGCTAAGTCCTATTTATTTAGAAATATTAAGTCTGATTTCCTACCAAGTCAATGAAACTTCTTACATAAAGTCCAAAATCGTCAAGGTTGGTTGGAAACCTAAGAGCCCACCCTCTTGAAGTGAGATCTAAATTTGGCAATAACATTTACTGAAGAAGGCTGGCTGAATATCTTTGGTGTTGTTTTCATGTTGCAGTTTGATCGAAAGGACAGCTGAGAAGCCCTTGAAAGCCACTCCTGAGACCATGTTCATCGATTGGGATGGTCTTGTTTTGGCACTTCAGACTCTGGTCAGTCAGTGGAGATCAGGTAAGCAAATATGTTCTATCACTGTCTGATCTCAAGAACTGCTTCACAAGTTGGCATCTGATCTGACTGCTTTAATTTATGTCACTCCATGTTGAGATCCAGTCACCAGAGCAATCCTTTTTATGAAGCATCTCAGGTTGCCAGGATCTTACAATACTCTAGTATTGCAATAGCAAATGGTTCCCCTGCAGCTGCATTTGACAGCTATTCAGTTTGCATGTGTGTGTATGTGTGAATCTTTGGTGTTAATGAATCTACCTTTATGACCAGTTTTGTGCCATAGTCTTGGAAAAATTATTCTCCATTCCTCCCCACTGATTTTGCTTTAGAGACAATAGAAATAAAACTCCCATGCCCAGCAACCACAGACTTATCATTGAACTCAGGGACACAAATGGATGGAAGTTCTGTGTGAACTCGTATTAAAAGAGAACTATACTGTTCCTCCTGAAAACATTTTCATTGTGTTCAGGAATTATTTGTTCAGCACCCGCTGTGACCTGGGTCCTGGGCTGGATTTACGGACTCAGCAGTGAAGGAATCAGTAGAGAGTCTGAAGGGAAGTTTGGATGCAGGGAATAAGGATCGCTGCGTGCAGATAACAGAAAAGAAAGTAAGCAAATCGAGAAAATCATTTCGGAAAGTAATACATGACTAAAAACATTTAAAAATGTAATGTGTAGAAGTTTACTTCTGGTTACGATATTCTTTTTACTGCAATAACTAGAAAGAAGTGGAGAAAGTTTTAAATCACTTGTTAAAAGACATTGTAGAATTATGGAAGCATGGAAGAGTATGTAAGTTAAACTCCTAAGGGAAAGCACTTTTTTTTTGAGGCAAAGTTCACAAAACATAAAATGAAACATTTAAAATTGAGTAATTCAGTGGCATTTAGTGCACTTGCAATGTTGTGCAACCACTACCTCTATCTAATTTTAAAATCTTTTTAGCATTTCCAAAGAAAATCCCATGCCCATTAAGTAGTTGTTCCTCATTCCTTTATTCCCTCCAGCCCTTGGAAACCACCAATCTGTGTTCTCTCTCTGTAGATTTACTTATTCTGGGTACTTCATATATGGAATTATATAATATTTGTCCTTTTGCATTTGCCTTCCTTCACTTAGCCTACTATTTCAAGGTTCACCTGCATTGTAGAATGTATCGCTATTCCAATTTTCTTTAAGGCTGAGTAATATTCCATTGTACACATATACTACCATTTGTTTATCCATTCATCAGTTATTGGATGTTTAGTTATTTCCATATTTTGACTATTGTGAATAGTGTTGTTATGAGCATGCATGGGTATATATTTGTTTGAGCACCTGTTTTCAATTCCTTTGAGTAGACTTACTCCATACCTAGGAGTAGAATTGCTTTAAGTCTAGTTTCACTTTTTGAGAAACCACCAAACGTTTTCCACAGTAGCTAAATTGTTTTATATTCCTACCAGCCAATGGTTCCAATTTCTCCACATCTCCACCAACACCTGTTATTTTCATTTATGCAAAAAATTATAGCCATCTTAGGGGTGTGAAGTAGTATCACATGTGGTTTTGATTTGCATTTATCTAATAACTATAGATGTTGAGAGTATTTTCATGTGCCTATTGGCCATTTGAATATATATTTCAGAGAGAGGTGTATTCAAATTCTTTGTCCATTCTTCAGTAGAGTCATTTGAAGAACTCCTTTGGTGGGGTAAAATGTGCATACCTAGGGGAATTTGCAGAGTCTGGGCGCAGGTCTGAGGACTGAGCTTGCTGTAGGCATATAGGCTCTAATGGGAGGAAGAGAAACCAGCAAACATTTCCATGTGAACTGACATGAACTAGAATCTAAGGGATTCCTAAAATTTGGCTGATTTTTTTCTGTGTAAACTTTACTTAGTTCTGCAGCATGATAGGGTGCTGGAGGCAAGCCGAGATGGGATGAGTCAAATCTCCCGGTCTCCTTGTCCACAGAGAAGTCCAACTAAGACTGATCCCATCATGCTCAAGATACTTAAGGCCAGAAGTGAAGAGAGCCTATCTGATGCTCCAATCTGTCCTTACTCAGCAGCTCAGCTCCTCCTGGGATTGGGACAAGCAGCTCCTCCCTCCATCTGCCCAACAGAGTTAACAGCAAACCCTCTCAGGATAGAGGTATAGGGGGAATAATATCAGCTTTAGTCTCCGTGATTCAGATTTAGTCTCCACAATTTCTTGCATGCAATAAAAAACCCAGGAATAAAAAAGAATGAAAAATGCGATTTATTAAAAAAGCGATGGAAGATTATTTTAACTTTGGAGTTAGCAGACAAGTATTTAAAAATAACTGTTAAATGTACATTAAAGACAATAGGAAAAACCTGAACAAATCACATAAAAATTTGGAGAATTTTGAAAGAGAATTGCAATCGACAGAAAAAGCTGTATGTTACAAACAAAAATTTTAATTTATAAAATTAAGAATTTGTTGGATGGATTTAAGAGCAGATCAGGCAAAGCAGAAAACAGGTTGAGCAAATTCAAAAACTTTTCATCAGGAAGTATCCAAACTGAACTACACTGAGAAAATAAGAATCAAAAGAGTAGAACAAAATAAAAGATGAGTGCAGAGAGGAAGGCAGGGTCATTAGGATAGTTCAATTTATTTATTTTAATTGTTACTGGTATAAAAGTAACATTGCAACCCCAGTGATAGATTCCCATACAATACTTGCAAATGACTATTCTATTCTGTTCTATTTTATCCCATCTCTCCCTATCCCATTCCATTTTATTCACTAAAGTACAATGTTAGTTATAATTTACTAAATTTTATCTACACTCTGAAAAAAATGAATGTGTGATCTTGTAGGCCAAGGAAATGGGTTTAAATTTTATTTTAATTTTGTAGAAAATCATAGGAAAAGATAAACTAAATTAATAATGTGTAATATAAAACTTTCATAGTGATCTTAAGCCAAGTTAACACACATGTTTAAGGAGTTTAATTTGAGTGATTCCACAACAATTAGCCAGGTAATAGAAATGAGTGGGACTACCTCTCAGGGAATAAGGACACTCACAGTTTGTCTAATGATCATTGTCTAGAAGTACTAAAAGAAATCAGGACTCCCTGTAATTTAAAATTAATTTTATCTCCTTAGTTATCCTAGAATTTTATTATCTTAAAATTCAGAGTCATTGTTCAAAATGTGCTGTTAAATCAGTCTTTGTGAACTATCTTATACTTTAAGCTGGTATTCTATTTTGTATTGAACTTTAACTGGACCAATCAGCTATGATCAAGTTGATGGCCAGCATTAATCACCATCTGCAGATACGGACAAGAATCTGGTCGCCTAGCTAAGTATCCTTTTATTCCCCCACTGCTCCACTGCTGTCCTGTCCCTCAAAGACACATGCTTTATCAAAGAGAGAAATGAACTTTTAGTCAAGAGCACAAAACCTCCAAAGAAGCTGTCATCATTCATTTGCAGGAGTGATTACTGGAATATACAGTGTACTAACATAAGAAGGTGTTTTGTTTTCATTCTCTAAAATCAGTGATAAGCAAATTGGTTATAGCCCATGGCATGATTCAGATATATGATGTAGAGGAGAAACCATTGATTTAAGAATAATCCCACAAAGGAATACTTAAACAGCATGTCTTCTCCGGCATATCAAATATTTCTGATCTTGGCTGAATCCTGGTTTAATTATAAAGTGGATGGGCAGAAGAGGATTGAGTGGATGAAGCTGGCATGTAGGATAATGATTTAGATCTAGACATAAGGGGTTTGGGTCAAAGAGGCCCAACTCTGACCCTTGTCCTGGGGTGCCCCTCACTGTGGGAGTAAGTCAAGGGGCTAACAGGGCATGTAACCAACTCAGGGCACATTTTCCTTCTTGGTGAAATAGGTTTCACAGGAGAGCTGATTGCTAAATTATCAGGAATTTTGTGAGCCAATTATTAGTTTATAGTCTGAAATTGGCCACAGTGGAATATTTACACTACAAAAAAAGTGGCAAATGCTACAAATCAGGGCTTCCTACTCACAAATGGATTGTTAAACATCTACCAACAAACCAATAATTAATGCCTTAATCCTAACTTAAACTGATTTTCTTTTGAAAGCATTAGATCAAAACATGGTAAAATGATAACAAATTAATGCCTCATTGTTTTAAATTAATTTTTATTTAGATCTTTTCCTCTGTGTACTGATCCAGCATTCTACATATAGCAATGCATCAGTTCACTGAGGCATAATTATCCATAAAGTTATTTTTTTTAAATAAAACAACTTCTCACTTTTGAATAATTGCAAAAATAGTACACAGGGTTCCATGCGTCTTTCATCTGCCTTCTCTGAAATGGCGACATCTTATATAACTGCAGTAAAATATCAAAATAAGGAAATTGACATTAATACAACACTGCTTACTAGATTCTAGAACTACTTTTCACATGTTTACTTGCACTCATCTACCTGCTTTTGTGTGTGCCTGTATGTGTGTGTGTGTGTGTGTGTTTGTGTGTAGTCCTGTGCAATTTGATCTGTGGGTTACTTTTTAAATGCAATTTCTAGATAGCTCCAGGGAAGAAGAACATTGCTTAATTAGCTGAAGCCTTTAGGAACTTGTACTCTGCTGACCCTATAACTTCAACTTTTTTGTTAAAGAAGAAAACCATGCTTTTGTATCAATTTTCTCGGCAAACAGTCCCCAAAATATCAGGTAACAGTGTCATCAGCTAAAGTCTGACTTCTTAAGGATGACCTGAAATATTCCTATGTGTAATAAAGGCAATATTCCTTCTAAAATATAGGCATTCTCATAGGAGATTGAGTATAAACAGGTTAAACAATTAACATGGTGTTAAAAATAATATTGAATTGCTATTTTTATGATATTGACAGTTAATAATCTGGTACTTTAGTTATTAGACACAAATATTGATGGACAAAATCATTTAAAAACCTTTTTTGTTAGTTTTATTTTTTACTGTTAATATAAATTACAGGACGATTGATCACAATCTGAATCCCACAGAAAACTTCAATATTGTTAATAGGCTTCTATCTAAGTAGTTCAGTGTCTCTATTTTTGTAGAGTAGTTCCTCCTTACCCACGGGGGGCACGTTTCAAGACCCCAGTGGATGCGTAAAACTGGATAGTACCAAACCCTGTATATACTATGTTCTTCCTGTACATATATACCAATGATTGAGTTGAATTAATAAATTAAGCACAGTAAAAAATTAACAACAATAACTAATAATAAGATAAGACAATCATAACAATATACTGCAAGAAAAGTTATGTGAACATATTCTCTCAAAAATCTCATTGTACTCTACTCATCTTTTCACGTAAAGGAAGCATTTTATGACATCTTTTTTGGTGTGTATGAGTCGCCAACATCATTACTTTTGTGTTTGGAAGACATTATTAAGTAGAACAAAGGTTACTTGAACACAGGCACGGTGATACCTTGACAATTGATCTGCTAATCCAGAAAGCCACTAGGTGATGAACGGGCAGGGATGCTAGGCAAAGGATGACTCACATCCCAGGGGGCACGAAGCAGGATGGTGCAAAATTTCAGCACAGTACTCAGAACAGCATGTGATTAAAAACTTATGAACTGTTTATTCTGAAATTTTCCATTTAATATTTTGAGACCATGGTTGACCATGGGTAAATGAAACTACGGAAAGTGAAACTCGTATGAGGGAGGACTACTGTATCTAGTCACTGCGTTCTAGAGATCTGGTTACCGACGCTGTGTTTCTATGGGATGTCCTATATTTAATTATAAAGTATTCTGCTCCCAATTCTCTATATATTTGGTTCCTGGTGTATTTATATTACTTAGTCTGCTTTATTTCTATCTTTTTCTGGATGTGAGGTAGATGATTATATGAGGACAGATCAAAGGGAGAATCATTTTAGCTAACATACCTAGTTTTATATTGAGTTCTTCTGACCAGTTGAGGAAGTCTTTGACAAGCAGTTTAGGGAAGAAACCAGGTTAGTTTCAGGCTAGTGCTTTGGATTAATCATATCGCTTTCTCTGTCCTATTATGGAAAAGGAAACTGAGTAGTGAGCTGTGAAAAGCAACAAAAAATTGCATCAGTTTTAAAAATCTTCATTAATTGGATATTATTTAGCTGGAATATCAAGAATATACGAAATAAAGTTTTTCCTAGAATTTACATTCAAATAAAGAGGGGAAAAGTACTCACATATTTAATATAAATTGTTTTGTTGATATACTCTTCTGGGATATTCATGCCAATATTTTCCTCCATTAAAACATATAACTTTGCCTTGATTGAAATGATACATGTTCCCTGAGTACTTGTTAATTGGTTTTAACCTTACATTATTCAAATATATTGATTAGACATCATTTCATTACTCTGTGTCTTTCCAGTGTGGCTTCTGAAGACCAGCATTCGTGACAATTAGGATCACATTATTAATCTGTTTTCCCTTCATTTTTATAACATATACTGAAAAATTTATTTTTCACTCTCCTCAGTGTGCTTCAAAAATTACACAAATGAGTTTCCAATATCTTTTTATGCAAATTAAATACATTGAGCTTTTTATGTTTGTGGCTCCTGATATTAGCATTTTAAAAATGTGAAAATTAAATGAAGCAAAGCATTAGATCTTGAAGAAGAGTTTTATATTTGCATTGTTCCTGCCTACACGACTCACAGCTGCTGTCTTCTAAAAGCATAAATTACATTTCACATGGAAAAAATTATTACTGCTTGGTAAGCAGAGGGAACCAATCAAAGTACAGTTACCAGAAGCAGTACAGCAATAAATTAAAATGCCAAGCTTTTACGTTGTTTTGTTTAAAGACTTAAAATCATCCATGATTTTTGGAATTGATAATGTCATGTTAGCATCCACTTTTAAAGATCATTTTAAAGCATGGGTTATTTGTCAGGTGTGATTTAAGACAATAAACTTAGATTATTGAGTTGAACAAATAATTGTTTGGGTGCCTGCCAAGCATTTAGAGTGAACGACTGAATGTAATGAGACTGGATCACTCAGAGGGATAAATAATCAAAAGTCGTGAGAGGAAATTAACATTGTTCAAAAGACGTATCTCTTCCCTCTCTCCTTTGTAAATGTGGAGCAGTGGGAGAGGGGAAAGTATCATGGGAAGAACCGTCATTCATTCCAAAACAACAGCAATAAATATATATTAAATTTGCGTAATGCATTTCAGCTCTCATGTGTATTGTTTCATATTCCACTAGAACTATACTTTGAAGTAGTTATAATTATAACACTGCTGATTAAAAATCTAAGAATCCAGTATAATTTTCTCATGTTGCATAGAAAATGAAGGGCAGAGCTAGAATCTGCATCTAAGCTGGATGACCTGATGAGCCAAAATGGTTAGAGGGGAAATAGAAGTGAAACCAGCCACGTATGATCCTTGTTCTGTTGCTTACTAGCTTTCCTTGGTTAACAACGTTTCTGACTTCACTTTCCTCACTCGTAAATTATCTTTTCTTAAATCAAATTTATTGGGGTGACATTGGTTAATGGCATTATATAACTTTCAAGGGTGCAATTCTCTAATACATCATATGACCTTGACTACTCTGAAACTCTATCTCTTGTAATGTCATCAGTGGTCTAGGAAAGTAGATGTTATCATTCAGAATTCACGAGCGAGATCATTGTGGAATTCAACTGCCTGGTTTCCAGTCCTATTTCCAATACTTAGGAAGTGTCTGGTACTGGGAAAATCCTGTAACCTCTTAATGTCTTATTTGGATCATCTGTAAAATAACACTTACTGCGCAGGGTTGTTGGGAAGGTGAGATGAGCTGATGCGTGAAGAGCGGTGACCATGCACTAGGTCTGGCACCTAGCAAAGCTCTTGTAATTGTTAAACGCAGCAGGCACTTGGAGCTCAGGACACCCATTGCCTCTGGAACTAGAAAACATGGCTCAGGTTGTCTAATCCCGTGGCCCCTGAAAGTTCAAAGTCCCCAGTTCTCCTTCTGAGTTCGACTAATTGCTGAGGTTTCTCATGCTCTCAGGATTCCCTACTCATTTTTTCAGTTTCTTTCGCACTAGCAGCCACTTCTCTGTGCCATGGAGATTCAAGGCAGCACCCCACTTTCTTCTTCCTCTGAGTCCACCAACACCCAGTCACACAGATCTTGCTGATAACTTTGGAAGTTAAGAAAAAGAACCATATTGTACATCACAAAGTTTGTTCCCCGCATCAGCTCTTTCTCCTCTTGCTCTAGTTGATGTGTGAGTCCTCCCTCACACATCAAATTCTTCTTCCTCTTTTATGTAGAACAGTTGCATCATTTCAGGTTTAACTTCAGCCCTGCTTCCTTGAACTCACCAACTTGTCCATGAGAACTAAGAGCCATCCAGCTTTGTGCTGGACCTGAAAATTGGTCCTGGGACAATTGCTAATTCTCATAACTAATGTGAAGAGACCCATGCAAAATAGAAGTTTTCAATAAACTAGAGATAAGATATCTAACTTGGCAGTGACTGAGATGGATATTGTGAAAGATTTCACCCAAATACTAGTTACGGAAGTAAGGAAGTGAGATGGAACCCATTTTCATCATGCCTGTTTCGGGGACAGGCCTGATGGAAGGCAGCGAAAAGCATTTCACTAGGGGTTTGAAATGGTCTCCAATGTTTTCCTTATGCATGTGAATGTGGCCAGGGGCTCCGGATTTCACTGTGCATTAGGCTGTGCAAATTACAAAGCCATTCCTGAATATAGATATATAATACTTGGGCTTTATTTTTGTTGAGTAATATTTATAGCCAAACATTAAAGCAAAAATACTTCTTAATTCTTAGGAATTGGTCTTGTGTGATAAGAGTGGATTGCAGGAAGAAGCCACGGTTAACTGGGGTGAGTTTAGCACTTCCTTGTAATTAGGGCAAAGTCCCTTGGTAATTAACATTTCCTTTAGTTAGCTTCCTGGAGGTATTTGGCCAGAAAATTTATTTTTTCTTTCAAACTGTCTCATAGATTTTACAAGGTAGTAAACTTGTTGACATTACAATTTTGGCTGCCAGTAAGAAGCCAAAATGGTGTTTGTTCACTGTGTGTGGCATGAGAGAGGAAGATTTAAGACATTGTGCCCGACCTAGATTGCCAGTTTTCAGTCAGCAGATGGACAACTGGAGTTTATTGTTTCTGCATCTGGTGAAGGCAACTTCTGAGAAGGCTCAGACAGAGCAGACATTTCCTGTTGAGTAGAAGGCTTGTTGTTGTTTTTGTCATTCGATTTTCAATCAACATCTGTCCTATAATTATTTATGTATTATTAGATCTAATATGAGACTTTAATAATCTCCTTGAATATTATTACAATTCAGGGGCAGGAGGTTGACTCCCAGATTGTTTCATAACCAGACTTGAATATCTGGAAGATGACTGAAAGGAAAGATAACTAAAAGGCAGAACTTCTGAACTGAACATCTATGTTGGAAAATGCTCTGCTCCCAAAATGCTAGTCCCAAACTGGATTCAGAATCCTTCCTTGTGTTTTCTGGGTTACAGATCCCATACTTGGTACAATGGGGAAAATTCTCCAGGAAAGATAGCATTATGTGAAGTATAAAATAATTTTTATAATCATGTTCTGCTAAATATTTACCTAATCAGGAAAGATTATAGGGGACAATAGTTTTTAACCACCTTATTTTTTTTCTAATGAAAACTTTGTTCAAATGTATGCTTTTGTGGCAACCCACTGTATTAAACAGTCAAAGTTGAATTGTTCTTTATGAATTTGAAGTGAGGTTCTTAAAGTCTTGATTTTCTTACTTTACTTTCTCCAATATTCCCACCTCCCAACCCCTCACCCTACACAGTCTCTAAAACACATATGAAAACTCTGGTGGGCGCCACATCTTCTAAGACCCCTGATAGGAAAGTACTGCTATAAAAAGGCATTCTTAGTTCATTATTCAAGCTAACTAATAATCAGTGAAAAGAAAATGGAACAAACTTGTGATGTTTGTCTATATTTAAATAGCAGGGCACCAAAGAAACAGATTATGGAAGTATGTGTGCATTCTACAATGCAGAGGAAAGAGACTGCATAATGTGGGGGTCTCCCAGTGAATAGCTCCTACCTTTCCTGTCCAGACTGTAAAAAGTTAAAAACTAAGAGATTGAAGATGAAGGAAAAAATATCATCTTTGTTACCAAAAATGTCACATAGTACATGTGACACTGCTATGATGAGATGTGTATGTAGACCTCTAGTATGTGAGGTTTCAGATCACCCTGGCTGGTCAAGAAGGAACTCATAGCGTGAAGGAGCATGGGCCTTATTCTCCGTGCTAGGAGGCTTACTACCAAGTGGGAGGAGGAGCAGTGCTGAGCTCAGAACATCCAGATGTTATTTCCATTTCTTTTTTTAGTTCTCTCCTGAAGACATTTTTTCACTGCTTTTAGAGAAAGAGGAAGGGAGAGAGGGTTGAGAGAGGAGGAGGGAGGGAGAAAGACAGGGAGAGAAACATTAATGTGAGAGAGAAAAATCAATTGGTTGCCTTTCATACATGCCCTGACCTGGGAACGAACCCACAACCCAGGCCTGTGTCCTGACCAGAAATTGAATCTGAGACCTTTCATTTTAGGTTTGCAGAATGATGCCCAACCACCTGAGCTGAAATGGCCGGGATCCCAGATGTTATTTTTAAATATACCTATCAGTATAGTCACCTCCAGCATCTACCAGAGGGTGGAATGAGGAAAGAATGGAAGGAGGCGAGGAGTTCCACTATGTGAACTTCCTTCTTTGAAGGAAACAGAAGGTGTAGACAGGAAATATTTTCCCCCAGTAAGCAGATTTTAGGGGATGATTTAGGAAATATAAGATTAATGAGTGTTTATTCTATACTCCCTCTGCCAAATGGGTTATTTTATTTATTATGGAAACACATTGTACTCTTTGCAAAAAGTAAATTAATCCAATAATGAATAAAATTGCTTACAATTTGGGGTTGATTGTTATGGTATATACTTTGGTTTTTAACTATTAAACTATAAGATTCTGAAATTGTTTAGTTTAATTACCCAACTTTTAGGAAAACAAGATGTGTGGCATGGGGACTTTTATTCTTTTAATAGATCTGGAACTAACATACTCCCACCCTGAAAAACTGCTCCCACAGCATTCATATTCAGGAAGGAAGTTACTTTGTTGGTTTGAATACTGTTGAACACTGCCCAGATGACAAATGTGTTTATAGCTGGGGTAGAGAATTCAATAAAAAAAACAATGGAGATAATCTGTACAATGTGGCATATTTAAAAAATATTCTTCTGGTATGATTTCTTTTCTTAGAAAATAATTCATATAACAAGTAACAGCTGCTTGGAAATATCTAAACTTCGAATTTTTAAATTATTAATTGAAATACTATTGCTGTTGACATTATATTTTATAAGCAGCACTGATTTAGTAAGTTAAATATCAGTGATGCCATTATAAACACAAGGTTCACTTAAGGCAACACAGAGATTCCTTTTTTTTTTTCCTAAGCCACGGGACTGAGTCTCCATGAAAAATTGGGCATCTACATACACACCTCGTCGTAGGCAACCAAAGTGATACCAGTTCAGAGTTTCAAAATTTTGAATCTCACTATTCATCATGCGCTCAGAGTTGGCAGAATACTGGTACTTGAAAAAGATAACCACCACTTAATATTCATATACTGTCTGAGTCGTGTCTTTTGTTTCTGTATTTTGATTCTTAAAGCCTTGCCGACTCTGGAGTGACTGCCTCTCTCAGGGTAAGCTAATTCCTGGAAACAGGGAACAACTCACTTGGGAGTGTCTTTCATATGCAAATGAGCCAGTCCAGAGCTTGTAGCCCCAACCACCTCCCTTACTGGGTTTTCACACTATGGCCCATTATTTACCTGATCTAATCACACCAGGGCCAGGTACCAGGCAAGTATGGACAGCTTCTATACCCCAAAAGCCCACTTTTTCAAAGTAGGCAGTCCTAAATGTGCTTAACTTGCCTCACAATTCCTTCATGTGAAAACCACAGCAAGGCTCTTGCCCACATTTTTTCTTTGCTCCCTCTGCCTCCTGACCAGCCCCACTGTTTTCCCTCATGGCCCTGCATGGCATGCCGTGCATTCTGTTTCTAGGGATTTGTGTGTATAAACTATGTCTTCCTTCATGAAGTCATTTCTATATTTGTGTACCTTACCTGACCAAAACCCCTATTACCTTTAGAACATATACCTCTTTGTAGTTAATAAGGTGATTTCACATGTATTTATCTCACTGATCACAATTCTATAAAGTAGATATTATTGTCATTTGAAAGATCAAACAACTGACATTTTGTGATGGCAGACCTATTCTGCACTGAGTTTCTCTATACCATACAGAAGACACAAAGACTTTGGGGGTAGAAAATACACATTTAAGTCTTTTTATTGGTTAATCTGTAAAGCGAGGCCAAGATAATCTATCTTGAGGTACTGTAAAGGTTAGAACTAATGCTCTCAGAGTTCCAAGTTTCCTTTCAATTTCTGCCACTACCACCTTTGCCAAGGTCTGTTCCATTTTTCCCAGTTTTCTTCCTTTTATCCATGTAGCAAGTAGAAATTTTATTATATCAGTTTCTTGTTTAGCGCCTATTGATTTGAGACTTCTGCATCTAGGTAAGATGGGTTAGTTTTCTGTAAACCAACAATCTTTCCAAGAATAAATAGAAAAGCCAGATAAAGTGCAAAAATGTTGAATGCAAAGGCATCAGTAAAGAAATTAGGCTAAAGAGTCTAAGTTTCCAAAGAGGCGTTAGCTGTGGAGAGGTGAGCGCACAATCTATAAGCAGTGCTGCCAGAATTTGCTGGCTCTGGGCATAAACAAGAGGCTTAGAAGAGGTGAGCTTTGCCCAGGCAGAGAGCCACTCTGAAGGGCAAGACATCATACCATTTGGCAATCTAAAATAGTTAAATAGACAAAATCAGAGTCTTAAGGGTTTTCAAACATAGATCAATTTTGTTCCTAAAGCATTTGCCAAATTATGAAGCTGCACTGTTTAGAAGACAACAAATTAAATCTGAAAACGTCTAAAATATAAATCAGAGTTTTCCAGCTTTACATAACTCAGACATTGGATTTTAGGTCTGTCAGGGTATAGGGAGCTGGTGAACCAAATTACTCAGCTGAAAAGCCTGGGGCACTAAACCTTAGAAACAAAGGCGAGCCACAGAGACACTGAGCTTTACTTAAAAGCAACCCACCCTTCACTGTGCCCTGATGGATTAACAGAAGTCAGCCTCACTCTGTCTGGCAAAGGAAAGAAGGAACACTGATGGGAAGGTGGTAACAGCACCCAAAGCTGTTGTAATTGTTACAATGTCTAACATTTAATAAAAAGCTACTAAGCTTTGTCAAGTAATAGGGATATACAGCCAGAACCAAGATAAAAACAATTAAAAAAACTGCAAAACACAGATAATGTAAACAGTCTCACAGCTGAGTTAGATATTGAAACTATTAGAAAATGCCTTTAGAATAACAAGTAGTACATTCTAAGAAATATAATAGAAGATGAAGAATGCTACTGGAGAATTAGAATCTATACAAGTAATCAAATGGAAGTTATTGAATTAAAAAATACAATATCCACAATTATTAACTCAATAAATGGGTTTAACTGCAGATTATACACACCAAAAGGTAGGAATAGTTAACCAAAAAAGAAGGGCCAAAATAAAAAGATTTAAACTGCAGCATTGAAAGATAATAGAAAGAAGATAATAGAAGCAAAGAAGGTAATAGAAAGAAAAATAAAACAAATGTCAAATACCTGTGAGACAGAGGAAAAAGTACAATGTACATATAATTATAGCTCCAGAAGGAAAGGAGAATGGGATTTTGGCAGAAGCAGAGGTAATGGTCAAAAATTTTCCAAAACTGAATGAAGACTTCAATTAACATTTAAAAAACTCTTGAAATATCAAGCAGGATAGATATAAAGAAAACTACGTTAACTTCAAAGAATGAATGAGGAGGTGTTAATAGTTTTCCAATAGAAACAACAGCAGTTAGAAGACAGTGGAACAGTGCTTTTAAATTGTTGAAAGAAAAAAAATGTCAATCTAGAATTTGAAACCCAATAAAAATTTTTTCCAAAATGAGAAAAAAATAGTTCATAGGGTCCTCATTAACTATGGTACCTGATTCAAATTCCTCAGCCGAAACTCAAGTCTAGTCCTGTGACAACTCTCAAAACATAATTTGTCTTAATTGCTGTCTGTATCTATGCCTGCCCCTGGGTGTATCAGACTTAATCTAATTCCAAATATCTGTTTATGATCTTTGTCTAACCCGGAATGTCTTCACCTTTAGTCCCACTTTTAAAGTCCAACTTGTCTTTACCACAAAACCCAGTTCCTGCTTTCATTCGGCCTCTATTAAAGTCCTACTCTCTTCAAACCACTCATTCTGGCTTTCATACAAACTGCCCTGTACCACTATTTATTAGTTTTGTAAATATATTATCTGATTTAAGATAACATTGACTTCCATTGGTTACCAAGACACAGTATTATTTTATATGATAGGAAGAGAGAAAGAAGGAAATGCCGCCAATTAAACTATGCATGCTACAATTCCTTAACAATGGTTATCGTAGTCCTCTGTGGTTTTGAAATTTATCTATTTTAAGGGATTTGGCAATGTCTCCTGCTCTCATTTACATGTGTATATTTTGGAATATCTTCCTTTTTTCAGGTACCATAACATATTTGGTTTTGTTTTATAATAAAGTTGTTTAAAAATTTAGAATTTTTCCAAAAATAATTTCTTATTTTTGTGTGAAATTTATGTCCAGTTTCAGTGCACTTTTCTACCTACACAGGTTTCATTTCAATGCCACTATGTAGGGTAATATTTTAAGGAAATTCTAGATATAATTCAACTTACTCTATATAGTGCACAATTCAACTGAAGCAATGGCAATATCAACAACTAGAATTAAGTCATGAGCATGTTTAGGCAAATACATCCTGACAACTACATCCTGAGTTTAGCCTGGTCCACAGCAACTGTAACTGTGTGACACATCGCAATTTGAGATGTTTACATAAAAAATGTAATCTTAGAATTAGCAAAACATGTTACTTGCATCCTAAAGTAGACCTTAAGGTTTAAGAGGGGCTGAAGTATTTCTTCCATGTTATTTGGTGTATTTCTAGCAAAACAGTGTGAACACAGATGGCATGAATATAATAAATATAATAAACAATCAAATTTAATAAAAATTAGAAATAAAAGCTGGTTGAATTACAGTGAAAAAGGAGAATGACTCCTCATTTTAGTAACTAATATTACCCTTTATCAAATCAGCTAGATTTATATTTAGACATGTCATGTAGGTATTCTTAGGTTCATCTAAAGGGTTTGTGAATACCGATGAGGGGTTCATGTGTACCCAAATACAGTATAGTAGATTCAGTTTATCTGAGCACATTTGGCACTCTTCTGTCAAGAAACAAATCTTCCTTTATTTACTTGAATGAGAGCGAATTCCAAGAGTTTACTGTCTGAAGTTATGGGGTTTGCAAACTTCTCTAGCAAAGCTATTGCTGAAATCTCAGAGAATTTTGATAGTTACTAAGTCTTCATATGTTTGTAACTGTGGAAACTTTTATTTATGGCTTGGAAACACTGTTATAATCACTCTACACAGAATCATATGCCTTGCATAGATTGTGTAAAGCACGCTAAAATTCTTGTGGTTGATATAAACAATCTCACTAATTTGGGTTGAATAATTCAGAGAATATACTCATTTGAACCATGTCAAGTGTTTTTAAGTGTATCCCACATGTCTGGGAAATAAAAGTGGAAGCATATTTGAAAGGACAATTCATAGTACATAAAACTTACAGGAAGCTGTCTTAAGAAACAGATTGTTTCCAAAGCCTCAAAATCATTCATTTTACACTAAAATTCAATGTTTAATTCAAATCATTTTTGTCTAGTAATCAGAATAGGTTCTTGAACACCAGTGGTCATTAAAAGCATTTCTGCATGTTCTTTAGAGTTTTTATGATGAAACAATAAGAATCTTTGTCTTTGGATTCAGAGTTGCCACCAGCTTTAGTCATGGGTGACATAGGGCGATGTACTTAACTAGCCCTGGTTCTAGTCCCTCATATGAAAGTAGGGATAAAGAGAACTCCTAAGAGATTTGTGAGAAGTAAATGAGCTAATTGTGTGAACATTCCTTGGAACATGGTTGGTCTCACAGGTATACACATTGATTAAGATTTCTTATTAACATACAATCATCTCCAAATGTTTTCACTTAATTGCTTTTTATTTCAGTTAAGTACCAATGTTCTTTATTCTCACACGGTAGTTTAATTAGCATGGAAGGTCACTGAGAGGTGTTAAGGTACATACTTGCCCAGAGGAAGTAGTTGATGCCTGGCTGGCTTCTAATTATAGAGCATCCTAGAATTGCAGAGGAAAAGGGAGCATGGAGGGGAGAACAATAATGAAAACTAAAAGTGAACAAGAGGCAGCTCTGCACAAATGCTCAGCTCCTACTCTTATTTTCAGGTCACAGCTACTTATGGTTTCCGGTAGGACAACATGCGACGTACATTAGTTTATCCCATTTATTGAACACCTACTATGTGCAAACATTGTGGTGGATGCTTGTAGCGAATATTAAAGTGCTGAGTAAAGTGCTCTGGAGAAAAATATGGAGATAAATTTGTAATGATTAAATATCACAGGTGGAGATAGGTGGGGTGTGGAGAGTAGTGGGGTGAAATGGAGACTATTGTACTTGAATAACATTAAAATTTTTTTAAAAATCACAATCATGAGAAAGGTGAGAACGTTATTTCTTATTACTTTTAAAATAAACTTTCATTACTAATATTAGTCTACCATTATTTATTTTACTAAATTGCTGTTAAATTATATTAGAAACTGACTCTAGGGTCCATAGCATTAAGTGTATGTAGATATCCCTAGAAGTGTTGGTTTTAGCCAATAACAATGTACTCCTGGATATAGATAGGGGTCTGTTCTAAAACTACTTATTAAAATCCATTAGTATGTCAAAGGGGGTAGTTGGAAGTGCTACAAAATTATTTAAAATTTTATCAATCAATCCACAGCTGTAAACAAGAGGGGACTTAATAGCATTAAAATTGGAGAACAAACTGACAGCTGTCAGGAGGGAAGGGGGAAGGGGGACTGGGTGAAAGAAGGTGAAGGGATGGACCAAAGAACACAAATGCATCACCCATGGACACAGACAACCATGCGGTGATGCCCAGAGGGAAGGGGGACGGGGACTGGGTGGAGATGGTCAAAGTCGGGGGAAATCGGGACATTTCTAATAGTGCAAAGAATAAAAATAAAGTTAGAAAATAAAATTTGATGTGTAACACTTTAGTTTACAACTTTTCACAATGACACCTAAGGGATAAATCCAGGTTTCCCTACATTTTATGTTAGTGCATTTCGAGATGATAAGTCCTCTGAAGCAAAGTGTGCCTTAGGCTGGCGTGAACAAGAATAGCATACAACATTTGTGGAACACTTTTTATGTGCCAGGCAGTTTTCAGAGCTTAATAAGCATTATCCAGTTTAATGCTATAGCAGTCTTAAGAGTAAGTACTTTTATTGTCTCCACTTTCCAGAAAGGAAGCTGAAATAAAGAAAAGGTAACTTGCATGAGTCATGTGGTTAGAAGTAGGAGAGTTGAAAATTTAACTCAGTCTGTGTGACTCTAGCCTCTTTTACTAGTTATTCAGCCTTAATATTAGTATATACACACCATACAATATGGAGATGTACTAACAACAATTGCTACTCAACATAAGTGAGTAAACAGCATTGCAATTTCATTACATTCATTTAATAAAGAGGATTTCTTTGGTAAGAAAAGTTGAGCTGAAACCTCTGTGCTTCATCCCTTCACCTCTCAGGGCTTCAATTCCTTCACATATAAAATGTGAGGATTTGGGCTAGACTCAGTCTGAATATTATCCTTATTTCTTTTAAAGGATTTTAAAGAGTATATAATTATGAGTCTGGAGCCCTGGCTGGTGTAGCTCAGTGAATTGAGTACAGGCTGCGAACCAAAGCATCACAGGTTCAATTCCCAGTCAGGGCACATGCCTGGGTTGCAGGCCACGGCCCCCAGCAACTGCACATTGATGTCTCTCTCTCTCTCTTTCTCCCTCCCTTCCCTCTCTAAAAATAAATAAATAAAATTAAAAAAAACCTGCAAAAATGCATCTCCTTTAAAAAAAAGAGTATATAATTATGAGTCTCAAACTAGACTAAAATGAACATAAGTCAAAGATTTTATTTAGCTCATTAAGTAATGTGGAGACCAGTAAGATGTTACAACTGGTACAAAGAAATGGAAATACCACACTTTCATAGTTGAATAAGAAATGTAAAAATTAATTTACAAATAGAAGCAGAACTTGTCTTTTTGAGGGGAGAGGGAATCAATTGTCTCTCCACTGGATAGAATTGGAGTGTCTGTGAACAAGTGTCATTCATACTGTTATCAGGGTTGTAAAATATTTTAATGTAAATACCTGCAAACAGCTAGTAGATATGGTATTGGACAGTTCAGGTCTAGTACTAGTCACCTGGTCTGGCCTAAATGCAGGGGAGCTGGTATAAGAAAGTAAGTGAAATATTCAGTGAGCATTGTTCCCTCTGCCTTCACTCACAAAACAAAGTGCCACCAGACACACATGCACATAATTTCATTGTGATTTTAGCAAAATTGTTTTTTAATCTTTTAAATATAGGGCATTCCTTTTCAAGAATAAGGTGTAACTTTCCATTTATTCTGACATTCTATTATTTCTAAGCCATTTTTTCTCAATTTTTCTTTATATAACTCTTGTATATTTCTTTTAGAGCAAGAGAAATCAGTGTTAGAATTTTAGCTCTGTGACTTATCTTAAACTAATGTAACCTCTATTTACCTTAAATACTTCTGTAACCTCTTTAGGTATCAGCTTTCTCATGTACAAAGTTAGGAGAATAACACTACTTACCTATACAATATTATCATTGCTGCTAATATTAGTATTGCTACTATGATTCCTTCTCCTATAATAACCATTATCTTATTATTATTGTTCTTCAGATGATAATATTTTTATTATTAAGTAATAAGCACTTTATGTAAATAATATCATTGGAGTTTACACAAGAACCAAAGGATGTTAAGGCATTTAAATCAGAAAAGAATGAGGTTAGCAAAATGACTGGTCCATGTTAAATACTTGGTACATTTTAGCTGTTATTATTATTGGTACTATCAATATTATTATCATCATATCACTGTCATCATTGTGGTTGCTTCCTTAATATTCCATTTACCCTATCTTATTATGAAAGAGCAGGTTTGGCTGCGGTGGCTCCCACCCCCAACTTCAAAGGTGAATAATTAGACCCCTTTGCTACAATGAGAGGTTCAAGATGGATGGCCACATTATCCATGTTGAATTCAATTAATACATAGATTGATATTAGTCATAAGGACTTGTTCATAGGTTTTTGACTGACTTAAGGTAAGCCAATTAGAGACAAATCCAGGACTTCAGTTTACTGGTTGGAAGAGAGATGATCTTGCCTGAAGGACATAAAGCAAAGATCAACAGAAAGAGGATACTTGTTAATATGTTGCCACTGTATTGAGCCTGTGGACATTTTGGATATGTGAGTCAATAAATTCCTTTATTGTTTAAATTTATTTTTCTTATACTTGCTACTAAACAAATTCTGATTAAAATAACAATCATTCTTATAGTTTCTTAAATATACTAATGGGTATTTTCAATATATTGGGAAGCTATATATAGTGATGATATACTCTCTTTGTAATTAGGCATCTTATCAAATTCTTACTGTTTGTATTACTTTTTTTTTTGGATGCTTCTTTTGGTGTTTTCTATGAATTTGATGTCTGTCCAGAAGGTATCCAGCCATGTAATGTGAAAAAATAGAGACTTTTATTGAATAAGATACAAGATGCAAGAAACATTGTACATAGGACAATGACACCTCAATCCCCTTCAAAGTAGGCACCTTGGGACCTCACACAGTTCTCCCAACTGCAGCACAAGGTTCCTTCTGCTCTGGTTGCAGAAGCCACAGAATGAATTTTGCTACTACATGTTTAATGTCGAGATTGTGCGTCAAAATCTCGGACATAGTAGTTTTTGGAATTCCCAGATCAGCTTCTAGTTCTCACACTGTTGGGCACCGATCTTTGTTGATTGCAGCTTGCACACGTTCAACATTCTCAGGCGTTCTGCTTGTTGCAGGTCTTCTGGAATGTGGATCCCTTTCAACAGATTCTTGGCCATTTTTTAAGCATTTGTGCCACACTTTTATTTGCACTGCACTCATTTCATTGTCCCCGAAAGCATCCTGGATCATCTGAATAGTTTCTGTGAATGAATGTTCAAGTTTAATGCAAAATTTGATACAGATTCATTGCTCTACTCAGTCATTTTTCATGCAGTGGCCACACAGTACTCATGCTCACTCAACAGCATCTACTGCTCCCACAGACTGGTACAGTGAAGTCGTCACAGGTCATGCATGTGCACTCCAGTCCACTCTCCTTGGCTGCTAGTTTATGTTGATGTTGTGCAAACCATTCTCATTATATTAACAATGGCTGTACTTTTTCCAGAGAGACCTCTGGAACATAATTCAGTGTTTCTGTTCTTTTTTTCCCAAATTAAATAATTTTTTCTTAACTAACTGCATTGGCTAGCAATTCCAGAAAATGTGAAATAATAATTGTGATAGCAAACATATTTCCTCACTTTTGCTATTAATGGATCCTTTTTGATGTATATGTACTTGAAGAAACATTCTTATTTTCTTATATTAGAATTTTTGATAGCAAACAGCAGATCCAGCAAAAATATAACTCATTCAAAGATGAGTAATAAAAAAATAATGACAAAGAAACACATAAAACTTCCTAAGCAAAAAGACAGCAGGATGGGATATTAAAGGAACTAAAAGAGGGTGGAAAATAGAGAAAACAGTTGCATTACAGAACTTGAAAATGAATTAGAAGAAGTTAAAGAATTTGTATGGTAGAAGTCTAAATCATCAAAATGGGAACAAGCTGAAGAAAATTTGACAGAAAAGCAGAAGAACTGTAAGAAATTTCAGAGGAAATTATAGATTATAGTGAACAAAATTTAGAAATCATGTATGTATAGTCTGAAAAAGAAAACAAGGGCCATTGTTGGAACAAAAATAACTTCAAAATGTAAAAAAAAATAGTTTGCTTTAATGATGGAAGAATGAATCTTCAGATAAAAATGCTCACAAATTATGTGAGAAATAATGATAATGACATTATATACGGAAAATAAACATCTATGGAATAGGATGGTAAAGTTTTATGCAATAGAACAAAAACTATCATTTTGTTTTACTTTGTCCCACTGCTCTTGCATAGGCTGGAAGTGTGTTAATGAGTCAGAATGAAGCCTCAAAGCTTTGGAGCTTTTCATTTTGTGTTTGAGCGTTTCGGTCCTCTCTGGTCTGCAGCTGCAAATGGCATTCCTTTCCAGAGCTGCCTCATCAGCTAAAAATCCAGTTTGAGGAATGAAATAGAGCACATCCTGTCTGCTCTGGTTTTTTTCTCCTTCCCTGTCTTAACTGCTAATTGAGAGAGTGACTGGTGGAAATTCCAACTGAGTTTCTTTCAATCCCTTATGCAACCTCCACAAAGCATTAGGCTCTGCCCCCACCCTATCCCCAACTGAGGGAGTTTCGGCCGTGGAATCTGAAGACATGCCTGTAAATGTGAAGCACAGAAAGCGCTTCCTTCCTCAAACTGTGCCATGTTCCACTGTAATAAGACAAAAGCCACTTTCTCAAGCCATCTTTCCCAGAGCAGGTTAAAGCCCGTAAACTTTATGGGGTAAAGCATGACTGATCCTAATTGTGTTATGAGTCTTTATCTTTAGGACGAGGAAATTAACTAAAAGTGACCTGAAGGTGCAGAGGCTCCAGAAACCCATGAAACAGGACAAAGCAGACCACAACAGCTGAAAGCCTGGACCCTACACCCAAAGACAACAGCAAAACAAGTTGCAGCCCAGCTGAAACATCCTGCTCTACAACCACCCAATTTACCAGATAAAAACTCAAAGCCCTAACCCCTCCATGCTGTGCTGTGCTCTTTCCCTCCCTTGGGAAAGTAAAGTAAAACCTTTACTCTCTGCACTTTCTTCTCTTCATGAATTCTTTCATAGCCTGTGTCACCAACCACCCTAACACACTGCACTGTGCAAAAAAAAAAAAAAAAAAAAAAGGAAAGGTTTGTGATGTTTCTGGAATTCCTTCATCATTTGGTCCAATTCATTCTGTAGTAAGCCAATGTTCTTTAAAGTTGTAGCAGGAGGATGGGGCCATTATGAGTTTCTGCACAATTAATTTTTTTCTGCCCTTTCTATCCTACTCTCCCACTTCACATCCTACAGGACATGGGAGGACTTTTTATAAATATGGATTTGTATTAACACATATTTTCTTTTTTTTTTATAAATTTGTGATAGGTGATTTTTTTTTTTAAGATTTTATTTATTTTTAGAGAGGGAAGGGAGGGAGAGAGAGAGAAACATCAATGTGCGGTTGCTGGGAGACATGGCCTGCAACCTAGGCATGTGCCCTGACTGGGAATCGAACCTGCGATGCCTAGTTCGCAGCCCACGCTCAATCCACTGAGCTACACCAGCCAGGGCTTGTATTAACACATATTTTCTTATGCTTTGGTCCTTAATTCTATTACCATTTTATTTCTTTTTAAATTTTTCCCCTTGGTCCAATAATAATGACCCTGGACAGAATTCTCAGTATGCTCTTCCCCCTGATACACTTCTTAATATGTTTCTGTAGTCCTATATAGTGAACAGTGACTATTAGAATGCTCTTGTGTTCCCATTTGATTAGAAGATGATCAACATTTCAAGGCAAATATGAACAGCTCTAGCACAGTGCATCCATCAGGGGCATGTCAGGAAAATAGAGTCTGTTCCAAGTAGTTTATTAGATGGGCTTTAATATGGGGAACAAGTAAGAGACTTGTTAGAACTGGTGACAGAGCCAGCAGCAGAGATTAGCAGCTGCAGGGAATTGCTCTCAATGCTTGAGATGGAAAGACTAAGAGAGAAGGAATTGGTGTTATCAGAGTCTGGGAGACACAGAGAGCTCACCTGTGGAAGCAGGGACCACAGAGAGGATGCAGCTGCCAATGGATACATTGCTCAAAACAGAGAGAAAGAGAGAGAGAGAAAGGGAGAGAGAGAGATTAAAAAAGAGAGACTCTGGAATTTTCCTTCCTCCCTTGCCTACATTTCCTGCTAATGCCTCCCATTGGCTGAACCCAACTGAAAATGTGATTTCTAGGTATCACCACCCCAAGAGTTCACACCAGAGCAGGAGAAAGCAGAGAATGGATTTGAGGACAAAGAGGTAAATGTGATACACATAATAAGCTTTGTGGAAATATAGAAGGCTCACTAAAAATGTGAGAAAATTTAAAATAAAAGACCAAGTCTTGTTTTGATCACGGGACTTGAGTATATAAATATACCTGGTGACCACAGGGAAATTGAAGAAGCTACCCCACCTTCTCTTTGAAGCTTGAAAACCATTTAATAGGAAATGAAACTTTGGTTCCTCTGATACTAAGCAAAGTAACACATACTCCTGGGAAAGAGAACACCTCTATTTTTTCCATTCTTCGGATCCTTTTTTCCTAGAAGAACTGGTGCCTGTTATTCAAAGAACACTCTTCTAGGCTACAGAGAAAACTTGAATTTGGCAAAGTTCCTGCCCTCCTGTAGCACTCAGCTTAGAGGTACATGCATAGTAATAGTTACAAGCCCATAAATATATATATGAACAGTGTGCTATGAGACCAAAGAGAATGAACAACTGATGCAGAGGCATTTTAGTTGAGTCTTGAAGAGTGAGTAGGAGTTAATTTGTTAGAGTGGGGAAGAGAAGATACAGGAAGTAGACTGAGGTATCATCAGAGAATGGTGAGGAATCCAGGGGGTTTAATATATATTTATATATCCATCTAAACTGCATTAATACTACACAGGCCCCCTCTGTTGCCTACCTCACATGACCACACACACCTAGAGTCAAGAAGGCATTAGTTTTCAGTTTCAGTATGTTGTCCAAATGAGCTTAGTCACAATCTCAGAGTCCTCCACACAAGGCCACTGACATCTGTTTCTAAGTGACCACTGATTATATTATAAAATAAAACTCTATGCTCTCCTTATGCCAGGTTGTCATTGATGAGTAGTGTGTTTTATATAATACAGGGAATAAATAACTGAGAGAGAGTAGAAGGGGAATAATGTAGCAGGACACAGGGAGGGAAAGCTAAAGGTTCTGATATCTGTGGCCTTAGAACAAACATGTGATCAAAACAAAGGCAACATATTTCTTGCAGTGCCTGCGACTGGCTTTAGGTGTTGAACATCCAACTGCGGTGCACTCTTTGTAATGAATCTTTAAAATTTATGTCTGAGTCTGTGCGGGCTGGTCTAGGGGAGAGAGTGCCTGCCTATGAAGTTGGTATGATATTTGAACCTTTCTAGACTGGGGAGTATGACTAGGTGGGAACATCTATAATAAAATAGGGTAACTAGAAGCGTTCTGGGTTTCCTCCTACCCTTCCAACTACCCCTTCTCTGGCTTCTTTGCTATACCATTTTCTTCCAGGTTCCAAAATGTGTATTAACTCCAAAGGAGCAAATTGGGGTAATACTTTTTCATAGTGAAGAGAGCAGGCTGAATTTTAGGGTCAAATTTTTTTTATTGCAAATGGATTTTTCTCCTGGGGTATCAGGCTCAGAAACTCTAGGCCATGACCTTCCTGGAAGTTTGCAATGCTTTTAGGTTTATATATACTTCTGTTTTAATACATCAGCCCCTTGGAATGGACAATATTAGACAGCTATAATGAAGAGTTCCTCAAAGTATATTTTTAATGCTGTTTTTCAAATCTTTATTATATTTTTTATGTTAACTGGAAATTAGCTAAAAAATTCTTATACATATTATTAAGAAAAATGACTTATTGCATTCCTGTGTATTACCAGCTGATTTCTGGCAGGGTATATGCTAAACAATGATGCCAAAGAATGGTAATGAGAAAAAGAATTCTGAATGTACATTGATAATCATTTTAGGGACCAACCATTTCTTCTATCCTGTTATCATGTAGAATGCCCCCATGTGCCTGGTACTTCTTAGAGGCTGAAATTTGTGTGAACTGTTTTTTTCCCACATGAGGGCATCGGTGTTCTAAGCAGCTTTAGAACTCACCCTCCCAAGTTTGACTTTAAGGGCTTTATTTTGAGAAAATAAAAACACTTTATGATCCTCATACATCTTAGACTATATAAAATTAACATTTGGTTTATCTTCCTGGGAAAGTCATTCATTCTATTCTTTCATTCATCTAGCAGTGTAATTGTATTTTCTCTATGGGGGAAGAAAATGACACACCTGTGACATTGCCACTCTCCATGCTAGTTTATGCCTTCACAGTCAACCAGGGTCAATTAGTTTCTGTTATATTAAAATGACTTGCAGAATTTAGGTGAGCAGTAATACTATAATACAATGTTCATTTGCAGTGAAAATCTATTGAAAAACTCTATGTGTATGTGTTCATATTTCATGAATTTATTTTCACAACCCAGGATACTGTCATCATGTATTACCCTTGGTTAATTCAAAATTTCACACTTTTAGTTGAGAGTGGTGCAAGGTAATAATATAGATAAAACTAATATAGACAGATCCTGGGTATATTACTCTCAGTCTAGTTCTTGGCATAAAGATGGAGAGTTTGTCAGTGAAAACTTTCAATGGCTTGACTTTTCCCCACCAATTAAATTAATCACCTCAACACCAATGTCCTCTACAATAAGCCCCAACCTGCTTTTTTAGCCATATGTCTGCCTATTCCATTCTCAGATGGCAAATGAGTTCCTACTGAAGTGGTAACTCACACTCTGCTTTAAGCACCAGCCAGAGGTATCCTGTCCCTCATTGCCTTTTCTCTTTCTGTCAGTTCTGACTAAAATATCATCCTTGGCCCATATCTGCATCTTTAGAATCCTAACTTTCTTTTGAGGTCCGTGATGGATCTCAGATCGCCTGACTCTACCTTCACTTTGTCCATCCCCTAGGGTATGATCTCTCTAACAAGACTACCAGGGGCACATTGTCTTTGATTCATTGTCACTAATGGACACCCCTTTCTTTTTCACAAATGTATCTTATGTCCCCTTAACATCTTTTTTAAAAAGATTTTCTTCTATTTTTTAGAGAGGGGAAGGGAGAGAGAAAGACAGGGAGAGAAACATCAATGTGTGGTTGCCTCTCGCACACCCCCTACTGGGGACCTGGCCTGCAGCCCTGACTGGGAATGGAATCAGTGACCCTTTGATTCACAGGCCAGCTCTCAAACACTGAGCCACACCAGCCAAGGCTCCCATTAACATCTTATTGTAGAAATGATACTGGGCCTACTTTTTGTTCCTTTAAATTAGATGTACATTGCTTTTCATTCAAAAGGATGGAACAAGGAGTTAGTTCCCTTCTAGAATTTCTATGAGGTCCTTCTCTTGCCTCTTCCATGAGCTTTCCCCTCCCTCCTATGCTACCATTTGATGTGACTTTGGAATCTTTAATATTCTATCCAAAGGTCATGTTGGAGGTTCTGCTTGGAGTGAATGGTGTAGACTCAGCCTCCTCAGTTCCTGAGCTCTGAGCCCCATTCCCTCTAATTTCTTCTGTGACATTTCTTTTTTTAAAGTTTTATTTATTTATATTTAGAGAGAGGGGAAGGGAGTGAGAAAAAGAGGGAGAGAAACATCAGTGTGTGGTTGTCTCTTATGCTGCCCCTACTGGGGGCCTGGCCTGCAATTCAGGCATGTACTCTGACTGGGGATTGAACCAGCAACCCTGTGGTTCACAGGTAGGTGCTCAATCCACTGAGACACACCAGCCAGGGCTCCTTTGACATTTCTAATATGTGGTTGGTATGGAGGTGAAGGGGAGTCACCAATTTGACTTTGCAAATGAGAAGTCAAGTTCAGAGAGGGTATGTAACTCATCTAGTGCCAACAGGAAGCAGCAGAGGAATGGAACAAAGAGTATAGTTGTAGGCATCAAAAACTGCACCTCTGGGTTTCACTGAGTTTCCTGAGTTTTGAACCCACGGTTTTTATTTTTGCTGACATGGAGTTTTCCTTTGTAATCTAAAAATTATGACAATAGTTTTTCACTAGAAGATAATAAAAGCAAACAATGGCTTCATTGTCACTGAAGTCCTTCACTACAAGCACAGATTATACCTATAATGATGACTCCTTCTCTTCATAACTTTGTAAGTCAGTTATTCAGTCAGCAAACCATTATCATGCACCTATTGAGTACCAGGTCTCCAACGTCCTGGCCTATAGGAAGCTTTCATTACCAAGGATTCTTTTATGAGTTTTTGAGTTCTTAATTTAATCTCTCCCAGAATGTTTCTTTCAAGATGAAATATTTTACTCAGAGTCCTGGGAGAACAACACTTTGAAGTACTGTATTTGGAAAAAAAAAAAAAAAACCAAAATGCACACACATACAAGTCACACATACATATATGTGTGTATATTTATATAATATATAAGTGTATATAATATTTGTATATCTTATGTATGTGTATATATATGTGTGAGATTTGTCTATATATGTATGCTACATATAAATGCTATTTTAATAAAAGCACATTTGGAAATTAGTTTTAATTTCATGTTAAAAGTAACAAATATGGATGATTGAGTGAACCTAATTGGTCATTTCTACCACTTTGGTCTGAGACTGGTAGTTCTGTTCAATACTTTACTCTCAAGCAGTTTTCATGTGGCATTAAAGCCTTCATCAGTTCTATTCCAACTTCATGTATTTTCTGATTCAATGTGACTGAGTTTTCTAAGAACTTCTCCTCCTTGGACTTGAAACTTCTTCCAAAGATTTTGAGAAAGGCTCTGGTCTGTTCAGGAATAGTCAGGAATAAAGATAAATCGTCTCTGTTATGGCTGAACAACTTCCCTTCTCGGAGTGCCTCAGGGGGAATGTGCTTCACTGATGCCATCATCGACTTGTCTCTTCCCTCTTCATCCTCCTCACTCCCCTGATGAACTTTGTGAATTTGAGTATTTTCTGAATATCCTAGCTTATTTTTTACCCTTAAACTGCTTGTGAAAAAGTGAGAAATGAGATAGAGTAGCCAAATGTTATGCATGGGTCCTCACTGTACCCTGCTATTGTTTTCTCTATTCTCCCAATTGATTTCTTAGATGAGCTAGAATTTAGGTTGGTCAGCAAACAATGAGCTTCAAGAATTCCAAGTTCTGGCATAAAAACAGACATAAAGATCAATGAAACAGATGAGAGATCCTGCTAATAAACCCACATCTCTGTGGTCAATTAATATTTGGCAAAGGAGTTAAGAACATACAATGTGGTAAAGACAGTCTATTCAACAAGTGATGGTGGGAAAATTGGACAGACACACACATACACACACAAACACACATATGAAATTAGACCACCTTCTTATACCATATATAAGAATAAACTCAAAATGGATTAAACACTTAAATGTAAGACACAAACCCTTAAAAATCCTAGAAGAAAATATAGGCAATAAAATCTCAAACATTTCTCTTAGTAATATATTTTTTCTGATATATCTCCTTGGGCAAGGGAAACAAAAGAAAAAATAAACAAATGGGACTACATCAAACTAAAAAGTTTTCTCATAGCAAAAGAAGCCATCAACAAAATGAAAAGACAGCTCACAGAATGGGAGGGCATATTCATCAATGATGCATCTCATAAGGGGTCAATATCCAAAATTTATAAAGAACTTATACAACTCAACACCAAAACCCAAACAGTGTTGGGAACCACCCTGCCTGGTTTCAGAATCTGTAACCCCGCCAAGGCTAAGGCTGAGGGAGCGACCTTGGAACTGTAAGCCACCAAGGAGACAAAAGCTTATCTCCCTGGCAGGAGCTCTACTTCTGCTCCTTTTACTTCATCCATAACTGGCCCCCAATGCTTGGTCGGTTAGCCAATGATGGGTAAGATTCCCCAAGGGGGGAATGACCTAAGACAAGCACGATCACATGCGAGGCCCCCAAGGAAGGACTTTGGGGGCTACAGCGAGAGGGGGTGACGGACCCTTGCCCCTCAGCTTTGACAAAGCCTGAGTCCTCATTGTCTGTAAGAAATCTCCTAATCTCTTGGCTGCCTTACTTCCCTTGCTCCACCTAACCCTGAAATAATGACAGAGGATGGTGCAGCCCTGTGCTGGAAAGGGTGGGTTCTCTGGGCAATCGGGCTTAAGAAAGAATATGTAAAATCCTGTGAAACCTGCTTTGTTTAGAATGCTCTCAATTAAATGATAAGGGTCCAAGCAAGAAGTAATTTTGTTTCTCAAAGTTTTATGGCTCTTTAGCTATCTGACCCTGACTCAAAATAGGCCCTCAGAATTCTTTGTTATCTATTGTTTGATCCTTACTACCTGGCAATGATTAATGAGCTTTACCTGAATTCTTGTGTAAACGAACCCAATAAAAGCCCATTGAGGAATAGGCTCCTGGCCCTTCTCCTTTGAGAGATCGGCCACCTTTCCTCCCTAAGCAGATCATGTCTTGGTAGACTTATTATCATCTGTGGTGGCTGGGGGGGCCCTGAGGGTGGAGCCCCCCTGAAAAACAGTCCAGCTTAAAAATAGGCAAAGGACATGAACAGACACTTCTCCAAAAAGGACAGAAAGGTGGTCAATAGACATGAAAAGATGCTCAACTTCACTAATCATCACAGAAATGCAAATTAAAGCCCTAGTGAACCCTGGTGGGTGTGGTTCAGTTGGTTGGGCATCATTCTGCAAAGCAAAAAGTCACCAGTTTAATTCCAGGTTAGGGCACATGCCTGGGCCATGGGCCCAGTCCCTCATTGTGTGCAGACACATGTAAAATTCAGCCTATTGATGTTTCTCTCACACATCGGTCTTTCTCTCCCTCTCTTTCTCCCTCCCATCCCCTCTCTCTAAAAATGAATAAATAAATAATATATTTAAAAAACCACAATGAGATACCATCTCACACCTGTCAGAATGTCTATCATCAATAAATCAACAAACAAGTGCTGGCAAGGATGTGGAGAATAGGGAACCCTCGTGCACTGATGGTGGGAATGCAGACTGGTGCAGCCACTGTGGAAAACATTATGGACGATTCTCAAAAAATTGAAAATGGGACTGCCTATGACCCAGTGATTTCACTTCTGGGTATATATCTGCAAAAACCCAAAACACTAACTTGAAAGAATGTGTGCACCCCTGTGTTTACAGAAGCATTATCTACAATAGCCAAGCTATGGAAGTAATGCAGTACCCATCACTTAATGAATGTATAAAAAAGCGGTGGTACATATACACAATGAATTATTACTCAGCCATAAAAATGAATGAAATCTTACCATTTGCAAAAGCAAGGATGGACTTAGAAAGTATTATGCTAAGTGAAATAAGTCAGAGCAAGACAAACACAATATCATATGATTTCACTTATATGTGGAATCTAAAAACAATATAAGCGAACAAACAAAACAGAAACAGATTCATTCATAGATACAGAGAGTAGACTGATGGCTGCCAGAGGGGAGGGGAGTTGGGGAACTGGATGAGGAAAGTGAAAAGATTGAGAAGTACAGATTGGTAGTTACAAAACAATCACAGGAATGTAAAGTACAGCATAAGGAACGTAGTCAATAATATTGTAAAAACTATATGTATGGTGCTAGTTGGGTTCTGGAAATATCAGGGAGAATGGTTGTAAAATATATGATTGTCTAAGCACTATGCTGTACACCTGATACTAATACAAAATAATATTGAGTGTAAACTGTAATTGAAAAAAAAAGAATTCTTCATTTATAGAGAAAGAATTCATCCTAGGTAGAAAATAACACAGATGCATTTTGTAATTCCAGAACCCTGGGTATTAGAGGTGGTGGTTGTGTGGAGGAGTACCTACAACCTGGGGCCAGATTTGTACCAGTAAAACCAGACAATTGAGCAAATTCTCAATATAAGTCATGCAGAAATATTTCTACCCTTGCTTCAGTTACCATTCTGACTAGGTTGTTAACATGAATATTGTAATACTCACCATCTCTTTCCTCTTTGCTCTGTTAAGACATGACCTTTATTTTTTAAATTTAATCTTTATTGTATTTTTATTTACATTATCTTTTAGTCCCCTTATGCCCCAGCAATCACTGCACTGTTGTCCATGTCCACCAGTCTTACCCTTTTTGCTCAATCAGTTGTAGTTTTCTTTTCTGTTTTTGCCTGTCTGACATATTTGGCCACAGTGAACTGATGCCTCCAACTTAGTTCTCTTTTAAAAGATGTGTTGTATTCCCCCCTTCATTTCACTGCTCATTTGTTTAATAGTTTTGTTACCAGATTTCCTGCTATCTGTTTTGGTTTCTCAAAGTCATTCCTTTATATTTTCTCCTGAAGCTAACCATTTTCTCTTTTATTCTTGAACTTTTTCCCCTTTTATCCCATCTCTTCTTTTATTATCTTCACTTTCTGTCCTTATCTGGTCATCTATACAGGACCATAGTCCAAAAGCCTCTTGCTTGAATGTGTATTTCATATCTGTCCATCTACTGGTTTATAAAATCTTTGAAGGAAGGAGAAAAAAAATCACTGTTTCCATAATTAACCATAATTGCTCTCCAAAAATCTCAAGTACTCAAGAAGCTTAATGACTCATGAGGGTCCTCAAATCAACAGGCAACAGAGAAAGAAAAAAATATACCCATGGCATATAGGGTTTTCTAGGAAAACACATTATTCAGTTCTTGCTGGTGACACTAATAAGTTTGTTTCTTATCTTTGGCCAGGAGGTCTCCTGCCACTACATAAGGTTTAGAAAATAGTTTATTTCACCTGCAGAGACAGTTGGAAGTTCATCTCATAGCTCTCTTAGTAGCACTTCTTACCCAGTATGATTTGTTGCTGCACGATTGAAGGCAGGCCATATGAGACAGTTTCCACAGATAATGATTACTGTACACTTGGCCATGGCTCAAATAGAGGAAAGGGGCCTTTTGTTCTTACAGCTACAAAAATAACCCAAGTTTAAGAGAACTTACATCACAAGGAAATCAAAGATGCTGTCTTGTGAACTATGCTAATGAGTATATATCCTGTGTAGTAGCACTGTTTTTGATGAGTTACAATCCGGCTAGTCACTATGTCAGGGACTGGGGATACATCTGTGATCAGTCAGGATGAGCTGAGTTATGTAGCAATAACAAATAGCCTCAAAATATCAGTAACATAAATTAATTTCAGTTTATATCTTATTCATTGTATGTGTCCATCATGGATTGTCATGCTCCCTGTCATCCATCAGGCTGACCATTTTGAGTCAGCAGGTAGCCACTATTTTGAGTGTTGCCATTTATTGAAAGATAAAGACCATGTAGTTTATCAAACCAGCAACTAAATACTCCTTCCTGAAAGTGATTCTCATTACTTCTATTGACAATTCATTGGTCAAAAGGTCACATGAACTCACTCCTCACAAACTGTCAGGAAGTACAATCCCACTATGTACCCAGAAGGGCAAACAAATGAACACATTGTTGAATAGCATCAGTGACTGTCACAGCTGTAAAAAATATGGATTTAGGTCTGTTCTCTGTATAAAATATAGATTTAATAAGTGTATAGTCAGCAATAGGTGGAAGGGTGAGGGAAGGGGATGGAAAGTGGTAAGAATAGATTCAGACATGTGTACAAATAATACAGAGCCACACAATGAAGCAAATAGAACATCTAATGGGAGTACTCATACATATGTGGAATGCAGGCCCAGGGTTGAGGGTTACAATCCTAGATAAATCCGAGACCTGAGGTAGAGTATGAGTCAGACTCATGGCAAAGTATATCATTCCTCATGACAACCTTAAAATGTAGGAACAAATAATCCTCTTTAATAAGCTGTGAAATTGAGACCCAGAGAAATCATGTAGAATCTAAGTCCAGCTCCTTCCACAGCTCCTGCTTCTAAACACTGAGCTAGACCAGAAGGAGGAGCTTTCCCTAGTAGGCATTTTGAAAGGAAAAGGAATAGCAATTGTGTTTAACTTTTAAGAAACCAGGTTAAAAATACCTCAAAAGAACACCTATGATCTCAATCTAGGTTAATTTTCTATTGCACAAATTATAGCACAATTCCAAAACACTAATTTGTTACATGCGACATTACACCTATCTTGGGGAGCAAATCCAGTGGAGCCAATTAAATAGTATATTTCTTTAAAAGCAATAATTGAGGCTTGGAGTGGAACAGAACAATTCTGGGATTCCACTGTTCATAAACCTAAGTGAGTGAATACGACAATGGTTTATTTATGCGTTGCTGGAACTGTATGCCACGCAGCACCTTACAACACGGGGAACAGACTGAATACAAACACGTGAGCCTGCTGTTTATTTCTTCAGTTGGCTGTGGGTTACCAGTGTTTAGAAAAGGATAGTGTCGCTGAAAAAATTTACACAGAAAGGTTGATTCAAGTCCCCATATGCAGAAGTTTATGAACATAGAAAGCTCTGTACATCAATAAAGGTGTCCATCCCCCAAACAGCACTAAAAGAATACAGGATTGTGCAAACAGGTCATAAAATCAAGCCAACACACAATTTAGGGTAAAACGTGCTATATATTCTCCAACACCTAAGAGGGCAGTCCCAGGACAACTTCCTAAACATGCCTTCTTGGTTTACGAACTAGCAAACAGTGCTTGAAGAAATGCATCATTGGGTGGGGGAGGAGTAGGAGAAAACAATTTCTCTTCATTTTCAGAAATGGATACAGATCTTTTGTTTGTTTGTTTTCTAGGCTTTTTGGTATTAAAAAGAAATTTTATTGCTTCTATGTTGTTGCCTACCTCTTCACAGATCAATTTCTTCATTTCATTTCTCTTTGCAGATCTGAGCCAGCCAGCCTGGAAGTGGGGCATCTGCTCAGTGCTTTGAGGCCTGAGGAGGATGCCTATGTTGTCATTTCAGATATAACTGGCAGCCCCAACTGACGACCCGAAATCCCCCTGAGCCTCAGCAGAGGCAACCACCTATTGATTTTCTAATTTTTCATCACCAGAAGGCATGGATTTCCTTTTTTACTAATTATATACTAATTATATAATTATAATTATATATATAATTTGAAATCAGAAAAGGGCAATGGGTAATGCATACTGTGTGTGGGTTAACCTTCTCAGGTCCCTCTCCATGTTGAATATGAGGGTAGAAAATTAAAGAGCACACAGCAGGAGGCAATTTATATCTCCAAAACCCACCAAGAAAAGACTCTGATGAGCTTCAGAAAGGAGCACAAAGGCCCTTATTTCCTCCTTTCAGTTTTGGGATTTGACATAGTTGGAAAGTTTATGATCCCAGGACCTTTGCTCTCATATCGGCCCAAAGTCTCAGGATGGAACTAAATTGTTCTCTCATGGAATCATGGCATAGTAGCATTAGGAATAAACATTACTCTCTGGATCTGGAAATTGATTTTACAGGTGAATACTGTCTTGAACCAGGGGGACACTCTCAGAATGTGAAAGCAGTATTCTAATTTGAAGAGGGAAGAAACTATTATTTCTCCTAAGAGTGAGTATGTTATATAGGATCCTATCTAATTTCTGGGTAAAATGTCAGACCTATTAAAATCCAGGAGGTTGTCCCTAAGCTTGTAGCCACACTTTTTTTTTAAGTATTGTGAGTTTGTAAAAATCTTCTCTTCAACAAGAGAAGATTTTTATATAGGCTATTTTAAGTATTTCCTAGTTAAAAGGAAAGGAAATGGTATAGAGATCATGTTTTCTAGGTTTTAGAGTTTCAGGAATATTGTTTGAATATATTTAAGATTGTGATAACAGAATCGTTTTTATGACTGGCATCTTATTACCTTTTCTTATCATACTTTTAGGCTCATTTTGTATTCAAGTCACTATTTTTGCATATGTAAAATGAAACCAGAGTAGAAATTTTAATATACTTATGTTCCAAGAGTTATGTCCCATTTTTCTTTTAACATGGCTTCTGTGGTTTTGAAACAGCATCTATGACTTAAAGATTGTATCAGGCATTCGAACATTGAAACTTAGAAAAATGTTGGAGAACACAGCTCAAGGACATGTCATAAAGTGTACGTTTGAGAAAATCTGAGACCTTTCCATTCATATCTCTTTCTTGTTGTGCTACTGCTTTTTGTAGTTATCCAGATTTGTCTGCCCACTCCTTGATACCTTGTGAAGCTGATCACCTCCAGTGGTTTATGTCATCTGGGGACACGTTGGCCATTAACTCTCATCTTTACTGCGATCCACTGTCACTGGTCACATTTAGGACACAGGAGAGTTTAACATTAGTGCCGGGTCTGTTCCCATAAGCAATATTATTTTGCTTCATTAGGGATTATGATTTTTGTTCTGTAATTCTTCCATGTTGCCTGAAGGCTATTTTTTTTTTTAGATCTATGAATTCTCATTTCAGAGGTATTTAAAATTTGATGTGGATTAGTTTTCTATGGCTGCTGAAACAAATTGCCACATATGTGGTGGTTTAAACAACACAAATTTATTATCTCATAGTTCTGGAGGTCAGAAGTGTGGCATGAGCCTCAAGGTGCTTTCAATTTCTTTCAGTAGGCTCTGGGGAGGATCATTTCCTTGCCTTTTTCAGCTTGTGCAGGCTGCTGTGTTCCTTGACTTGTGGCCTCTCCTCCACCTGCAAAGCCAGGAATGGTGAGTTGAGTCCTTCTCACATCATTTTCACATTCAGGGGACCTCACTTCTACCTCCTTCTTCCACTTTAAGGGACCTTGTCATTACCTTTGGTTCTAATGACTAATCCAGGATTATCTCCTTACTTCAAGATTAGCTCATTAATAACTTTCCATCTGTGACCCCAAACTCCCTTTGCCATATAAGGTAGCTTATTCACAGGTTTTAGTAATTAAGAGGTAGACAGTTTCGAGGATAATCATATTGCCTACCACACCTAGTTAGATATTTTTTAAAAAATTATTTCATTAAAATATAGACACTAAAATTTCAAAAAATGATAAACCACTCAATGAATTTTCACAAAGTGAACATACTCTTGTAACTTTTAAACAAGGACTCAGATCAAGAAACAGAACATCCCTGTCTTCCCAGGAGCCTTCCTGAAGTTCCCATCAAGTTACCAATGGCCTCCCCAAAAGCCAACCACTCTCTTGGTACTCTGTGGCTTGTAGTGTATTCAAGGAGGTGTGCAACCGTCATTGCAGTTCATTTTAAAGCGTTTCATTAACCCCCAAAGAACCCTCATACCCCCTAGCCATCAATTTTCAACACGCTCTTTCACCCTTAGCCCAAGAAACCACTAATCTACTCTGTTTCTATAGATCTACTCTTTCTGGGCATTTCATGTATATTGAATCATATAGTATGTGTTCCTTTGTGACTGGCTTCTTTTATTTAGCATAATGTTTTCAAGGTTCATTCATATTGTAGCATATGTCAACAATTCATTTTTTATATTGTTAAAGAATATTCTATTGTGTGGATATGTCACATTTTATTTGTGTGTTCATGCACACATACACAAATTAGGGTTGTTTCCACATTTTGGATTTTATGAATAATGTTGCTATACATATTCATGTGTAAGTTTTTGGGTGGGCATATGTTCATTCCTTTTGGGCATATCCCTAGGACTGGAATTGTAGGATCACAGGTTATCTCTATGTTTATGTATCTGAAGAACGACCAAACTGTCTTCCAAAGCAGGGGCACCGTTTTACATTTCTCCTGGGAGAGGATAACAATCTGATTTCTCTACATCCTTGTCCACACTTGCTATTGCCTGTCTTTCCATCTTTTCGATCACAGCTCTTAGTGGGTATGAAGTAGTATCTTATTGTTGTATTGATTTACCTTTTCCTGATGGCTTATGATATTGAGCACCTTTTTAGGTGCTTACTAGCCATTGGTGTGTATCTTCTTTGGAGAACTGTCTGCTTGCTTTGCCCACTTTTTATATGGATTATCTTTCTATTATTGAATTGTAACAGTTCATTATGTAAGGTAAGAAACAGGTACCTTATCAAATACATGATTTGTGAAACTCTTCTTTCATTTGGTGGCGGTATTTTCACTTTCTTGATGTTGTCCTTGAAGCACAAAAATATTTAATTTTGATGGTGTCCAGTTTATTTTTTCTTGTGTTGCTTGTGCTTTTGATACCATAAATTTAAAAGTTGCCTGATCCAAGGTCATGAATATCTATGCCTATATTTTGGTCTTTGATCCATTTGAATGTAATTTTTATATATGATATAAAGTAGGAGTCCTGATTTGTTCTTTCATGTGTGGATATCTAGTTGTCCTACCACCATTTATAAAAAACCAAACAAACCCCTAAACAAAAAAACCCCACGATTCCCATTTCACCCATTTTTTATGCACTTCTCTGCTATGTACACTCTTTGCTGGTTTCTTTTACTCAAAATTGTGTTGTGAGAATTATCCATATATTTGCATATAGTCTCTTTATTCTCATGAGCCTCTAGTATTCTGCTATGTGAATATACTATATTTTACTCTTCCATTCTCCCTTGTTGGGCACTTGGGTAGTGTCTAGTTTGGGATTACCAGGGGAGTTCTGACATGAACATTCTAACACGTGTCTTTCAGTGAATATCTGGACGCAGTTCTATCTGGCTATCAATCCTAGAAGTAGATTGTTGAACACCTAAAATATTATATTACAGCTTTGCCGTAAGAACAATGACTAACTATCATATACTATAAAAGGAAAAACTTTTATTAATTTCAATAAATTTGGGATCCAACTAGAAATTTTGTAACTCAGTCATTAATGTGAATTTCTTCATATCTTAAAGAGGTGTCTTATACCACCTGAACTGCATATCTTTAGGGGGAATATCTAGCTTCGGCATAATAGCATGGAGTGATAACAGAAAGGTAGTGGGGGAGCCTTTAAAAGGCTGAATGTAATTTCGATTCCTTAACAGTTAAGGAGTAGTTATATTTATACAGTCCTAAAGTTATTTCAACCCTTTGAAGGCAACTACAAGGCTAATGTGGCTCCCGGTGAAAATGAGTTTGACACCCCTGATCTAAATCAATTGTTTCTTACCTCTGTCTGGAAAAGATCATAAATAGGGCTGATGCTAATACATTTCTACAATTGGTGCACCTGGCAGAGAGGAGCAGCTCATGGAGGGAATGTATACAAGTTTGGGGTTTACCTCTGCATAACTGAATCTTCAAACACTTCATTATCCCTGTCTGCAATCCTCTGGTAATAACTTTTACATGGACTCAGGTTCTTCTGAGTCATAGTTTAATTTTCTTTTCTTCAAGTGAAACTAAACCCTGAATAGGAAATAGACTTTTTTCCTTGTAAGGTTGCACAGTAATCTCTATTCTGATTTCTCTGGAAACTATAACCTATAAACCTCTAACTAGTATAAATCCAGTTGCAGCAAGAAATTACCGGGAAAGCAGAGGTGGGCAGGTACACAATCCACCATCTGTATTTTTCCAAGAGGCTTATCAGTTTCTCCTTTATTAGAGCCTTACAGCAGGATTATCAGGGAGTCTCTGACATAAGAAGTTTGACTGTGTGTATCACATTGGGAAATCAATTTGGCTTTTTCCTGTTACTTTTAATCAAGACATATAGATTCTGAGTATTCGAATATAATTAGATTTCCTTACTTAGCATACACTTTGCTCTGAATTACTGGGTGTTGCTGAAAACCAAACAATACCTTGAGCTGTATCAGTAAGGCTCTGCAAGAGTCAAGCTTCCTCAGCACTACATTGGGTGTCTAATCTATTTTAGAGAAGGGGGTCAATGTTCTACTTTGGCTTTGATAAAAAATAGTCACCCTGTTGTCATCCTGGTAAATAAGAGCTTTATTACTGACAGGAGTAGTCTTCCTTTGAATTCTTTTAAGTTTTTGAGAATAATTTATTTATCTAGACCAGGGATTGGCAAATGATAGCCTATGGGCAAATGTGGCCCACTATCTGTTTTTTATAAATAAAATTTTATTGGAACACAGCCCCTCCCATTTGTTTACATAGTGTCTAGGCAACTTTTGCACTACCACAGCAGAGGGTATTTGAGAGAGACCGTGTGGCTCCTAAAGACTGAAATATTCTTTATTTGGTTCTTTAACAGAAAAACTTCACTCACTTCTGGTGTAGACCACAGTATGTCTTTTGTGTCAGTTTGTTTATGAGAAAATAATTTTTAATGGCTTAAAGGTTATTAGTATTCGATGATCCCAATTTTGGTGTGGTTTGCTCAGAACTCTGAGGCCATTTGGTGCATCCAGTTGCTTCTCTAACTCATAAAAGGTTCCCTGTAGCTGTCTGAGATGGCAGGGATGGTGTGCTAGGCATATCTCTGTCCATGCAGAAGAAGCCTGTATTAACCAAAACCACAACCAAAAGTATGGTACAACCAGAGCTCACAGTCAGACTCACACCTGTGGGTGTCCTGGGAAGCTAATCATTTGTTGTGTCTTCAAATTCATATTTTTTTACTAATTTTTGTATGTATTTATCAGTGAGATTGAGTGCTGTGGGATGGAAGAGGAAAATACCTGTTTAAGAAACTTGACAGAGATACTCAACAAATTTTGCTGAGAATATAACTGAATAACTATTGGTAAAAACCAGTATCATCATGTATATTTTCATCTTTGTGACATTGTACAAATATAAATTTGATATGACATAGAAAATTCCTCATGGCATTTCTAATGAATAAAATAAAATGCAATGTATAAAGCATATTGAGGAAGAGAAAGTGAATCTCAACCTGTTCTAGACTGTAAATATTTAGGGAGGGCCACCAAGTTAAAAAAGAAAGAAAAAGTATTTTCTAAAACTTAAGACTTAAGGATATAAAGGGACCTCTAATGACGAGGTCAGAACAGGTCTGGCTAGGAAAGCATATTTAGGCTGGCAGAAAAGGACACATGAACAGTCAAAGCTAGGAGAGAGTGCAAATTTGGAAAAAAATATTATCATGACATACTACACAGTGTTTAGGGTTTAAATTGTGTTTGGGTTTGATCTTCTTGGCAGGCAGATAACAGATGATACAGGCGTTCAGACTGCTCTGCTTTCTGCAGCGGATCTGAGACTTCAGTGAAAGGCAGCGTGGCAGTAGCAGGTGTGGAGATATGGCTCAGGAGGAGAAAAGTGACTCAGTTGGCAACGGGAAGACAATATAAAGGATATTGCCACAATGTTTACGCTTATTAAAAAGAATATCACTATTTGCTATATTCACTAAACTGACATTTATCTCTTAAGTGCCTACTGTTGCCAGATCCTATGTGGGTACAGAATACAGGTGGAAATAAAGACATGGAAGAAAAAATCTGCTCATTGCCCTGTGGCACCAGCAGAGGAGAGAAGGCTTAGTTCCATGATTCATGATGACATGATACATGATCCATGCTATTTTTGTTACAGAACAGCATTATCCTGAGGGTGCTTGGAGTATGGGTACCTAAGGGAGCTTTAGGAGTTTGGTATGGGGGTGATCAGGGGAGTCTTTCCAAAGAAATTAAGAAATAAATTTTGAATGATAAGCAGGAGTAAGTCAAGAGTCTTCAGGAGGAAGAGAGGCAGCCCTAGTGTGTATGCATATCAGATATCTAAGGGATTAATACCCCAGGAACAAATCTTAACAATATAAGATGGGAATCCATCAATAAATGCTCTTCACTCTTGTCTTTTGGGTAGAGAAGTCTGGGAAGCCTTCTGGAGGTGTACCTCAAGGTCCCCAGTGTAGTGAGTCCCTTGGCACACAGCAGGAAGTATGATAATGCACCCCTATACTGGCTTTTCTTCTTTTCTTCTCTCACATTTTCTCTCACTCCTTTTTTGTTCTAAGCATAGCAAACAACTGTCTGAAGGTGCTGAGACGGGAAGTACTACTACACACTCCCAGAGCATCCAGGAAATAAATCACTGTGACTGGAGAGCAGGTGCCTGTGGGTAGGATAAGAGGAGAGCTGCGAGGGCAGGCAAGGGCAGGTCGGATGCTAAGGGGCTGGAGCTTTCATCTGAAGGCAGGGGTGAGCTGTGAAGTTTTTAGCCGAGGAGTCACATGGTAACATTTCTGTTTAAGCACTTTGCCCTAATTAAATGCTATATATAACATACCCTACATGACCTTGTCCACCAGGTGCAAAGTTTGCCAGCAAAAGTCTCCATGTGTCTCAGGGCAGGTCTTCCCACACACTCGGACTGTACCCGAAGCAGACCCATCATTATTTATAAAATATGTTTGGAAAATACAATTTAAAACATTTTAATAATCTTACAATAGTAAAGGAAAGATAAACCCATACCCATAGTAGCAAATTTAGGAAGTAAAAAAGCAAAGCAGTAAAATTAAAATTAGCCTTTATCCTATTGTAAGCAGGTACATTATTAAAATGTTGGTATGGTATTAATGTTTTAACATATTTTACTCCAATTGTTAATTTATGTGTGTGTATTTTGTGTTACATATGATATTTCATATGCAAAATTGTATCTTTTTTCACTTAACATTATGCATGAATACATCTTGAGGACATTCAATATTTTTAAGGTATGCCTTATGATGAGCACATAATAGCCTATTATATGGCCATGCCATAATTCAACGAATCTCCAATTGTTGGGCATCCAGTTCATTTCCAATTGTGTGCTATTATAAATAATAGGACATTATTTCCTTTGACCTCAAATCTGTGAATTTATGACTATTTCCTTAAGGAATGCTTTTATGGAAGGCTCAGAGGAGTAATTTTGAATACTTTCTTGGGTAAGACAAGATACAAATAAATAGATTTAATCAGATTGCTTTAGAATCTAAGAATATAAACTTAGGAACTTTAAGATATTCTTGAAGTATATATCATTAGTAAATAATAATACTAATTAATTAGTAGAAACATTTCCCAATTTATACCTCTCATATTGTTTATTTTATGTAATTACTTTGCCACCTTTCTTGCAGTATTATGAATACTATTATTCTTTAAAATCTTAATTATTTAAAAAATGAAGAATTTTTCTAGTTAAAATTTATCTTAAATTTTCAACTCGCCAGTGAGACTTAGCAAAGTAACTTTTACTTTGTCATGGTTTACCTCTAGGATACCTGGATATCTAACATCTAACTGATAATGGTGATAAAACATCCATCATGGTTAAGACAAAACCAAAAACGTCATAGGTTCTGGAAGGTCCACTGTCTCACCTGTTTTAATGAGGGTAACCTAGACATTTCAACAAAGCAAAACAACAGCCCTAAAATTCTGGGACTTTCCACAATAAAAACTTATGTTTTGCTCAGGTTATGGTTCAATGTGAGCTGGTATGTAGGGGAGGAATCTGGGACATACTGTTTTTCAGCAGAAACACTGTGGGCCCCATCCCACACCCTTTGGGCCTTGTGTCTCTGACTGCCGACTCTGACAGATATGAAAAATTCTTGCAGGAGCAGCTCACCTCCAGTGACACCCTGTTCCTTATCCTTGCACTCTCCTTGGGGATCCTTGACTTCCAGGATCCCTCAGGAGCTGTGCGGGGAGCTCACTCAGGCTTACCCCTTGCACAGCTCAGAGCAGCAGGGGGTTACTACCCTGAGGGCAGCTCTTAGCTGATGAGAGGATGACAGATGAGAGCAGACACACAGGTGCTCCTACCTTCCAACCTACGGGCGGCCGATTCTGGGGGGCAATTTGCAGACCTCTCAGGCGTGTCTCACTCTCTTCTGCTTCCTCATCCTGCTTTCTGGGATCACTGTCCTAGAACACCACTTACACTTAAGACCCTTTCTGAAGCTGCACTTTCAGTGGAAACCAAACTAAGATATTTAGGGATATAGATTCTCTCCCTCTTACAGCGATTCTATTCTCTAAATCTTCCAAAAGCAAGCGCAAGAATGTGGAAGGTGGTAGAGGTGGTGTCTATGGTCAGACCTGAAAGTGGCAGACCTGCTGTCCATATTCTGTTGGCCTGAATTTGATTATGTGGGAGGCTGAGAATTATCACCTACCTTTGTCCCATGAGGAAGAAGAAACAGCAATTGAGGAACAATTACATTCTCTGCTGAAATACCTTGCTAAGTTTCAAAATTCTTATTTCAATTCCCTGAGAAGTAAAATAGAACTGTCTCTTTTGTCAGTGATGGGAGAGGCCAAAGGTAATTGCTTTGCTTCAGCAGTGTTAAAAATTAGGACTATACTTGGCTGGGATGGCTCAGTGGATTGAGCGCTGGACTGTAAAGCAAAGGGTCATGGGCTCAATTCCCAGTCAGGGCACATGCTTGGGTTGCAGGCCAGGCACCCAGTAGGGGGTACATGAGAAGCAACCACACAGTGATGTTTCTCTCCCTTTCTTTTTCCCTCCTTTCCCTTCTCTCTAAATAAATAAAATCATTTTTTAAAAAAGAAAATATATTTAAAAAATTAGGACTATATTTTTCAGTTTACTAGAAAGTAAAACTTGTTCTACTTCCTCCCCCCTGAAATTCAGATGCTTTTAAAGGAGTTTGCATACACCAACTAGCTTACATAGCTTGTCCCCTGTGATTACAGTTTTTCTTATTGCCTATAAGTACTTGCTCAGTTACTAAAGTGATGGTCTTGAGTGCAACACTAGGATGCAGGTATAAATTCATTTGTACTAAGTATGAATTCAGTCCAATAGTATTTTGAGTATCTACAGGGGACTATGTGTCAAGCCATTTAGTGAGAAACAAGTAAAATTTGTGTGGTTAGAGCCCTAACCTGGTTCTTCAACTCATTAACTGTGTGGACATGAGCAAATCATTGAACTCTGGGACTCAATTTCATTCTATGTAAAAATGAGAATAGTAACATTAATCTTGAATTTTAATTTTCAGTTCTTCACTTATATGAAAGCATCTAGATATATAGCATGCACTTAAAAAAGTATCCCTCCTGGAATGCCTTAAAATTGTCACTAAGTTATTCGAGGGAGAAGAAATCAGAATTATTATTTATTAGCCAATGCTCTCTTCTAATGAAGTCTCATTGTAGTAAATTGGGTGTTGCACCTGAGGGAAGAACTAAATTGAAAAAGGGAATGTTAAGAGATCATAGAGAAAAGGGGGGAAGGAAGTCATAAAGTGGATGGATGGTAAAGAGGAGGAAACTCTGGGGAAACAAGGAAGTCTAATAAGAGCGTTCTTTTAGGTTACAACCCTCTGGTATGTGACATGAATTCTCCATCATCATAAAAAAATAGTAAAATTAGCACCAACTGGCCAGTGCTTCTGGGGTTGGATTTGTTTGTTCTGGGATGTTCCACAGTACGCAGCGGTCTCAAAGTGGGCATGAGTAGTCCGAACAAAGGCTACTCACATGGGCTGTACCCTTGAGACATCCTCTACCTCTCTGGAGATTTTCTGCCCTGTTGATTTGCAAAGTCTACATCATATTACTGACATTCAGATGAGAGATAAAACCCAGAACTTCTCCTCTAAAGAGGGGGTAGAGAGTGATAAGACTGAATGGGATTTATTACTTGCTCTGGTCCAAAGCCCACGGAGTCTGCAAATCCATAACAAGCTTATTGGAAAAATTAACGTATTTTCTGGAAGCCAGGAGCTTTCTGCAGTCCATATAATGGACTACACAAGAGTGTCGAATTTGCAAGTAGTTAGACCTGATCTGAACCGCAGTTCAAGCACTTCTTCTCTGAGTGGTATTGGACAGACTAGGTGACCTCTCTATCCTTGAATTCCTCTCTTATAAAGCAAGGACAGGGATATCTACCTTGTAGGGTTTCAGGTGAGGAGGGTTAAATAAATAAACATAGATAGTGTACTTCTCACCAATTTTGGCATATAGTTAGTAGCAGGTTATTATTTATAATAAATGATAATATGTACAACACTGGTATATCATGTTCTATCATGTTGCATTAATATGATGCTGGACAATGGATGAATTCTGTTCCTATTCTCTAAGGGTAACTGTAGCTATTTTGGGGCACCTATATTCATTCATTCTACCACACAGATTTGGAACAAGGCCACTCTGCAGATGAATTCTTTTTATGTGACAAACTGGGGTACAAGAATTATCCTTGGAGGCATAAGTCTGAAAAACATATTCATTGGCTATAAAAATGAGAACTCTGATGCACTCACACCCACTTTGTGTGTGCACGTGTTGTCGAGGTACTGAGGAGACGTAGGAGAAGGTTAGCATTAAACACACAGTGCTTTCATAATTAAATTCTAATTCATTATTTGGTCATCAGAGTGACACAGTTCAATGGATCACAGCACAGAAAAATGCTAGTGTTTTACATAATGTTAATGTGTTCTTGATTTGGTAATTATCTATCATTTACCTGGTGCCTTGTGTTTTCGACAGGCATTGCACTCATTTAAAGAGGGCAGGTAATATTCTTTTTCTCCTCCTGGAGGGCTTTGAAGAAATGAATATACAATAATGTAGGAACTAGAACTGATTCTTAGCTCCTCATGTTTCATAGTTGAGAACACTAAGCGAATGAGGGATGAAAGTGGTAATATCTGATGACCTTTGACCCAATATGAAGTTTTGGTCATGACAACAGATCCCCTTATTCTTACTCATTTCCTCTAGTTAGAGAGATTTCTGTGAGCCAACATTTTATGGTCTTTTGGGCTGCAGTTCCTCAACAAAGATAGGAGATTGACATCAGCAAAAGTAGGGGGGAGTGAGCATACTTTTAGATAAGAGACTCACATTTACATAGTAGCCTATATTCTCTACAGTCATCTCACATGTATATCACTTGACCCCTACCACAGTGTGAGAGGGATAAGAGCAAGAATTATCATCTCTGTTCTGCAGATGAAGACACTCCATGGCAGAGTTATCTAACTTGTCTAAGTCAACTTAGCTAGTAAGTAGCAGATGTCAGTCTCAAATAAAGGACTTCCAACCTCAAGGTCAACACCCTTCCAGCTCTATTACAGAAATCCTGTGCTAACAATCTTGATTTTGTTGAGTGATAATAGTGGAAGCTACAAGGCCAACTAATGGGTCTGCTGGTAGACAAAGTTGCCATTATCCCACGGGGCAAGTGTGAAAAAGGCATCCCTTCCTGTGAGTGGATCCAACCCTGATCTAACCAAGGTAAGCAGTTCAGCAAGTGGAGGATGAGCTAGATTTTAGCTGTCACTTACCCACTCAGCCACACATATTTGTGAAACACTAATGGGAGCTTTGCTGGTGGGCAGAGGAAGGAAAGTGATAATTGGTGTGATAACTGGTCACCAAAGATAGTTGTCAACTATTTCTCTAGGTTCTATAGGTTCATGATGTGCTTCCATCAAGAACTGGAGTTTATTTCTCCTCCCTTTAAATATGGTTGGTCTTCCACAGGATTGTCAGCTTTTGCTTCCTTCCTCTTGAGATGCTTCTTCTTGGAATCAAGTCACCATGCTGTAAGGAAGTTTTATTGCTGCAAGAAGATGCCCACACAGCAGAGAAATATGGCCCCTAGCCACAGACCTAGTTCAGTCCCCAGCCAGCAACCAGTACCAACTTCTAGCCATATGAGTTAGGCCATTTGGACTTTTCAGTTATTCAAATGCCCTAGCCAATACCAGGTGAAATAGAAGACCTATGTAGTCAACTTCCAGAATCATGAGAGATAATATTATTTAAGACATTAAGTTGTAGGTTGATTTGTTATGTAATAGTAGATAACTGAAAAGGAATTCCTATGGATTAGTGAGAATTGGGGTTTGTGTGACCAGATTTAATGATTCCAGAGTGACTTACTGTTTATGTTTTTTGAGTTCTCAGAATGCTACTCTAAAGTACTCTGCAAGCATGATTCCCCATATCCTTTCCCAGTTGAATCCATCGACTGGAGTAGGGGAGGAAAGGGGAGAGGACAAGGAATGAGCAACCAAGTTGCTATCATTTGCAATTTTGTTTCAGAGTCCTGACATTAATCATGTCCCTCTTCTTTTGCTTTCTTAACTATGTAAAGGGAAAATTAAGAGCTTTAGTAGTCTCACAACTAACTCAGCAACAGAAATGAGGTAATAGTAAGTGCAGTGGACTGAATGGTGGCCTTGAAAAAGATGTATTATGCCTGTCCCACCATTGTAGTTTGGAATCAGGTATCTTGTGTAATAATTTCAAAAGTCCATAGGTAGTGAGCAATTTTGCCCAGGCTGGATCATACTCAGTCTCACCTGTACATAATTTAAATAATTTTGATGATGAGATTTAGGACTTTTGAGTTGATATTCAGTGAGGATTTGGACTAACTCAAGTTATCAACTCAGATGACCGTAATGGGTTGAGACTTCTGAGGATCTTGGGATGAAGCGAACTTGGCACATGGAAATGATGTAAATGCTTTAAGTGGGGACAGAGGGTGGACTTAATAGGCTGAATAATGACCTCTGAAAAGATATGTCTAGTCCTAATCCCTGGAATCTTTGAATGTTACCTTATTTTGCAGATGTAATTCACTTTAAGATTCTGAGATGAGAATATTATTCTGGATCATATGGGTGAGCCACAAATACAATGACAAAGATTCTTAGACAGAAGAGGAGGATTCCAGATTTTAACCTTCACAACTGTGGATGATAAATTTATGTTTTTTCAATCCACTGGGTCAATCGTAATTTGTTACAGCAGCTTCAGAAAATTAACACAGCAAGGAAGTTCATTCTGTGGTTGGGAGGAACTCATTTTCTCTCTTTTACTACAGTCTCTTGAGAGTGGTTCTTGGCATAAGTAAGATCCTTTCATGATCCACACAGTTCAGCATATCCAGCTCTGTCCATGCTCACAAATGGGAATAAGTGCTTTGATTCTCCAATCCTGCCTATCTTCAGCCTTTGAAGTGTGGCATTGTAGCTCCTCTCATCAGGGGGTAGAGTGTATTTCCACCTCTTGATTCTAGAATTAATCCTCTGCCTAATAAAATGGGACAAAAATCAGAACACACAGGTTCCAAACCTATACTCAACCTCTTGCATGCTTTCACTCTCCCAGAATCCTGCCACGAGCCTGTGAACAAGCATACACTAGCCTACTGGAGGATTAGATATACCATGCAGGAGAGCTCAGTGGTCCAGACTAAGCTCTTTCTCAGACAACAGATACCCAAATATGTGAGCAAGCCCAGCCTACTCAATAGCGGAGTCACATAACCCAACCCCCATGTGACCAAAGCTCATAGACCTAGTTGACATATAGACTCCCAAGTAATAATTAAGCACCTATGTTTTAGGATGGTTTGTTAAAAAACAGTTATTAACTAAAGCAGTATGCAAGATAACTTTTTCCTAAAGGTTACTAAGAAGACTTTAATTTCCTTGTGATCAAATGAAAGTCTGCCTGGGAAACTCTAGGGTCAGGTATGGGTCCAATATTTCCATATAGAAAGGTTTTATGTAAATATCTGCAACCTGAATAGAATAAGGAAGCAAGAGAACTTGTCTTGAAGCTATGTTTGCATAGTGAGCACTTTGTTTTTGCTTTGGTATACTTATCTGAAGTTAAAATAAGGAATAGTTTTCATAAGGAATTGACAATTACTATTAACTTCACAAGTTAAGAAATGAGTTGGCCAGGGTAAAAGGTGGAGAGGATGGAGAAAAGGCATTCCAGGTAGAGGTTTCAGCTTGAGCAAAGGTCCAGAGCTCTCTGTTGGTCTTGGCATATTTTTTAATAAAGAATCAAGTGTCCACATACCTCTAAATGCTTTGCTTCATTACCACCTTTAAAACAACACCCAAGATGCCTGCTATGCCAGCTGTTAGCCTCCCCCTCACTTCCTCTTCCCTTCCTTTAACCTACAAAAACACTGACTGCTGATGAGTTGTAAGTCATTTTGCAGAGGAAATTGGGTGTGCAAATCCTGTGATTAGACAAACATCCCTCATTAAAAGTTGTAATCCACTGGCCTTCCGTGTTGACACCTTAATTCTGAATGCTTAACAGCCTGAGCACACTCAATGGCCCTGAACAACTCCACCTCCTTCATCTCTTTCCCGGCCCCCTTCCCTTCTTGTTTGAATCGCCACCAGAAAATGACACAGTCTTCCAGATGGGGTAATACGGCCTTCCCTTACTTGCAGTGATAATAATGTTTTCTCAGTTTTATTACAGTCTCTTGAGAGTAGGACTGATTTGCATATTCCCTAACACTTAATTAACGATGTCACCTTCCTAGTGCCTTGAAAACAGTTTGCATTTTTTTCTTCCTCCCCGGGCAGACCTCCAACAGTTACCTCCCACATTTTCTGCTGCAGTCCTTTTTATTACTTTAATGACAAATAATTGGACAGATTCTGAGTAATGAGGGTGAGAGCCAAAGGACTGTTGCAAGGGAGACGGCTGCGTGTTACAAGACACTTTTAGTGGTCTCTAAATCAGACAGACAAGTAGAGTAATGATCATCTTGCCGTAATGAGACACAATTAAGAATCACTGCGGCAAATGACAGAGCAGTTCATTGAACAGTAACCTCCTTCTTCACGTCTTCCCCTCCTTTTTTTTTTCCAAAGGAGATCGAAGCTTAATTATTGCATTGCCATTTGCAATACTACCATTAAGACTGTGTCACACTTCCAATATAAATCACATATTTTTAAGGGTTTATTACTTAAGCATAAAACTGGTTACATTTTCAAATTTAAGGAGTCAGATCTTGATCTAAGAGAATCAGAAAATGTGTCTCAATGTTAGAAAATGTCTTACAGGTACTCAGTTGATATCTGATCTCTGAATGCTAGAATACATTTAATAGAGGGGGGTGTTTTTTGCAGAAGTCTTAGGAAAGACCCTTTCGTTCAGTGTTTCTCAACATTCAGCATGCATCAGGACCACAGGCAGGACTTGCCCCATGCCAAGTATTTGATTCAGTAGATTTCTAAAAAGTTCCCAGTTGATGTTGCTTCTGTTGGTGCAGGTATCATACCTTGACAACTACTACATCAGTCTTCACCATGAATAAGGATCAAAAACAAAACTCCAAATTGCCAAGTCACATATGTCCAAGGTGAGTGACGTTGATTTGCACTTAAGAGACCAAGTTCAAAACCATGTAGTAAACAAAGTGTCCCCCTTTCAGAAATCCACCCCATGGTCAAACCCTCACCATTCTAAATGGCAGTTTTTCTCTTCCAGTCAATTCGTCAAAAATAAAAGAGAAATTAAAACCAAATATAAACTTCATGAACCACTGTAATTTAAAAAATATATTCTTTTCATTTTACTTTGCAAGGCTCTTTCTAATGAGCTGAATGCCCTTTGGAATGTTTTCATATTCTCTATACAAGTTTCCACACTGTTTCCCTAGTGATATCTGTCTCTCCCAATATTGTACGTTTGGAATGACTAACACATTCCCAATGAAATAGATGTAGAAATAGTAATAGGATATAAACAGTTTTCCCAAAGTCATGGAGATTTTGTGGTAATAGACATATTTGTGGGTGCTCATTCTCCTGATTTATAATCCATATTTTATAATATTTTTAAATGGATGGATTCTTTTGTAATTGGTTCATAGCAATGCAGTTTTCTATGGAATAAGACCAGTGAAGGGAACTGGAAATTAATTCATCATTTGTGTCCCAAATGCTTTTAGAAAAATGTAGGATTATAGATAAATAATAACAAAATAATTTTCATTCTCTAGTCTTAGAAACTATGTTGCAATTGGCCAGGTGCATTATGCTACATATTTTATAATTAATATAAAATAAATTTGGGATAGTGGAAAATTCTATACTGACTCTGTAAACATCTCTACAGAGGACCATTCTTAAAGGAAAGTAACAGCCTTTTTAAAAATTGCATTTAATAAACCAACTAAATTTTCTAGCATTGTGAAGATGCCAACTAAGGACAAGTAGCAAATTAAAGGGTGAATAATACAAAAGCTTTCTTGATTAATGGTATTTGTGAGCTACAAATACCTAAAGTTAACCAGCTGCAAAACTGTGTGGCCTGTGTCATATGGAGGAACACAGAAGCCCTGGATGACTATCTCAGTGATTGTACTAGTCAGGATAGGCTAAGTTGTGCTACAGTGACAAAAACCACTAAAATGAACTCAAAGTTTCATTGAGCTTTATCTCCTCCTCATGCAAAAATCTGTTGTGGGTCCATGTGACTTTTCAGGGCAATGTTCCTCCATTTAGTAACTCATTTATCCAGGCAGCTTGAATCTTTTGGTTCCACCATCTGAGGCCTTTGTAGGGGAAAAAGAATGGTGGAGGGCTTTGCATTGGCAATTAAAGCTTTGGCCCAGTAGAGTCAGCCCTCACTTCTGCTGACAGACTATTGGCCTAGAACTAGTCACATAGCTCCATTTAATTCCACAGGGTCAGGGGAAGGTAATCCTCTTACCTGTTCAGGAGGAGGGAGAATTGGATAAATACAAGAAGTAGAAGTCACAATGACACAGACAAAATTCTCTTTTTTTCAGTGGTCTACAGAAAATTATCTTTACTACTGAGAATCCATCTTTACTTTCTAATTTCACAGTATGAGGTTTTTATTTGTTGTTATCCGGCTAATTGTCTCTGCTCTGCACTTTTATTATTAAAACATAAACTAAGGTCTTAATCATGTTGAACTTATGTGATTTATGAGGTACTTTTATATACATTATCTCAGTTAGTATAACCCCACAATAATGTATATAGGAAGGTATCATTTTTAGTTACAGGAAAGAAACTCAGTAAAGCTTACAAACTTCCTCAAGTTTTTTTAGTCTTAAGTGCTGAATATAAGTGCTGAAGATAAGACCAAAACTCAAATCTTCTGACTATTATCTTATTTACCTATTGTAATATTATACTGTATTACTGTCTTTGTTGGAGTTTTTTTGTGGTTAT